>MU224609.1:1060441-1087411 GCA_018584345.1 Thuja plicata | reverse complement strand
CAGAGACTAAAATTACTACAAGGGAAGAGAAAACTTCACAATACAGTAATCCAAGTGAAATAGACACAACACACAATGAACCAGAATCAGCTTGATCAATAAGGGGTAAAACATCTACACAGTTATTAATTGCAAAAGAGGATAAACATGAATTACATAGAATGAGGTACAAGGTAATTACGATAACAGCAAGCTGTCATAGAACCAAAAGAGAAGTAGATGGATGAAAGAAATAGACACAGGAGAAAAAAATACTACAAGTATCAGACTATTTTTTCCAACCCCTTTGCAATTGCAACCCTTCTGCTATAAATAGGGCTATGACCATCTTGGGATACCTTAGGATGCAACAAGCTTCGGATGATCATGAAAACCCTAACCCTAAAACATAGGAGAGAGAAAAAGAGAGAGAAGAGACGGTGGAGAATGACCGAGTCAAAATAGATATTCATGGATATTTTCCTGACCTTCTCGATCTGGAAACTGGAAATCAGACTCGGTAGACGGCGGCTAGTAGCATTTACGTTCACTCTGAATAGTCATGCACACCTGTTCACCTATACTCCTCTGCAATAACTGCCTCTCTTGTCTGTGAACAGTGCATAGCCAAGTTTTCATCCTCTCATCGCCCAGGACTTCTTCTCCTTCCTCGTGGCACTTTTAGAAAATCAGTCATAACTCTGTTCTTTCTTGCAACACACTGAAACTCGTCCTGATCACCGTCATTGAAACAAAACTACCCAAATGTCGGTAGACTTCCCTATGCATGACCCCTATGACTAGAAACCCCTCTGATCAAATCTAGAACACGAGCACAGAGAAACCATGGCTGCTGAGTGCTTTCCCCTGTCATCTTGCCGCCAGAACTTCAAATTCAAAATCAGGCGACCACGCGACAACGGCTAGTCTCTAAGTCACAGATTCCAGTCATTAATCATGGTTATATCTCACGACCCAGCGACACTGTGCTTTTCTTAACCCCTAGCCAACCTGAGTTACTTCTGGCGACATCCCGACTGAGTAAAATCAAAGTTACGAAGAGATTTTCTTAACTCACCATCCGTCCCGCGACCCAGCGCCTAACTGCTACTCTTTAACTGTCATGGCTTGTCACCTGATCACCAGATGCTCATGTTTCTTATCCAGATAACACGACAACCCTTAGTCACTGAGTCGAGTGAACCTGAGTCTTTACCTTTAACTTGAAGCACGTGCCCTTTTCTATTTACGGTGACCTCACGACATACCTTAATCGCCTAGTTGGAAGGACTTTTTCCCTGGGGCACTTTTATCACCAGACTTCGCGACTGAAGGATGCATACCTTAGTCTTGTTATCGCATGATCCTCCTCCTTCATCAAGCGATCAGGCGACAACCATTAGCTCCATGACAGGTGTCATCTGTTCTTTCGTCTACTTTATACATTATGGAAATCTGACTCACCGTCCCTATCTAGTGACATCCCGACTGAGTATTTCTACTAACATCAAATAGTTAGTCGCTGAGTCGTGATTGTTATCCACTAACTGCCATTTAATCACAAGACCACACGAATGAAGAAAGAACCCTGACTGTTTGACTGAGCTGATCCAGCGATTATGCGACATGAAGTAGGCGCAAGGTCGGGAGACATTTCTTTGACCTGCCACTTCTTCTCGCGATCACCCGACTGAAGGCGGGTCCCATTCTTTTTAAAGCTTATTACATGGAATCAAGCGACAACCCGACTAAAGAGAGATCGCCAAGTCTCGAGTCACTGAGAGAATATTCCATTTTGTAAAGAGACTATGCGACACAAGGCAAAAGCGAAGTCGGGAGATGATTAAGCATATTCGATTCTGGTAAAGCGATCAAGCGACCTGACCATATGGCACATGTCTTAAGTGGCTAAAAAAGGTAACGATGAAATAGAACGAGCCAAGGCTTAGGGTTTATTACATCATTTGAAAGAAAGACTGAGGGTTTAGACATGAAGCCTGGAAAACAAGACAGAGGAAACAAGATAGGGCAGACCAGGTCAAAGCACAGAAAGGGAAAATCTGGGCAACAAGAACAAAATGTTTGCCTTTAGAGCACCAGTTTAATTTTCTTGAGGACATAATTAGAAATGAGTATGACTTGCAAGAGAAAGAGATCAAAAAATAAAAGTGGTTAGTATACAAGAAAACATTAGATTTCTTTCATCACTTTGATAAAGGATATGATCCCTTGAAATAATCCATGCCATGGGAAAATAAGGTAGAATATTTAATGAACATGTTCAAATATATCATGCAAACCCTAAATCAGAAGAAGGAAAAGGTTATAGAAACAGAACCAGAAAAGGCTAGAGCTATTTTGATCAGAACTGCACAGGGAAGGATGGTTCCACTAGGGAGGTATATCTTGTAGCAGAAAAGGGGGTATAGTATAGTATTTCCAAGGATAAAGGAAGGTTCTATTTCAAAAGGAAAGATACCCCTAGATTCAAATGCATAATCATTTCCATCAACTAAAAGGCAAAGGATAGAGGAAGAGGGACAATAAGAAGAAGATATCTACTCCCCTTCCTAATCTCCCCTATACATGGATGAATAAGAAATTGCAGAATAGTTGTTGCTGATGAAAAATATAGTGCATATCTTTGTAACATCTCAGGAAATGTAGGAAGGGATGCCAGAGGCTCCCAAACATGAATAGATGGATTTGAAAATGACTGAGTTTGTTGGTAACAAGCTAGATCCCATTACTAAGAAAGCCAGTGATGATTTTTTTTCAAATGATAAGTTTGTTAAAGCAAGAGAATTTGTTCAATTTCTCTGGGGAGTCCACATTAATGAATTTAAATAAAAATGTCAGCAAAGATAGAAAGATCAACCTGACAAGGATACAAATGAGATTGAAGTAGAGGTAAAGCATGAAATACTAGCCAAATTTGATAAAGCTACTCCTGAAGAAGGTTGAGCATTGATCAGGAAAGAAGGAGTCCTTATTCTTCCAGAATGGGATATAGGTGATGCCATACTATTTGATGTTGTCAAAAAAGAACTCAAGCCTTTGCATACTAATGAGGGAGAAGCTCAACAAGAATCTAAAGGTGTTAAATTTAGTGAATACCATGCAACATTGGTAATGTGGTCACTGAAGAGGAAGGAAAATAAGAAAACTAATGGAGACACTCAACTTGAATAGGCGGGTAGTTTTCTTGTAAGAAGGGTTGCAGAGACTACAGGGGTAGAGGTAGCAAGCCTAACATTAGATTCTACAAAGTTTAGTTTGAAAGTGGCATAAAAGAAATAAGAAGAGATTAAAAGCCTAAGAACAAAATTTGAGACAATTCTAAAGGCATATAATGATGAAAGGATAAAATCCATAGAAAAGGATAAGAAAATTTCTATACTAGAAGGAAAACAAGTAGCTCAATTTTCTCCTCAAAGGATGATAGCACAGGATCAACATCAGCCTTCTACATCTAGTCCAATTATAACTTATCCTCTTTCTCCTATGCCATCAAGTCCTACTATGAAAGCAGACCTAGAGAGAAAGGACCAAGTTAGAAGAATCAAGAAAGAAATGGGATGAAGATTTCACAAAATTCAGAGAAGCAAAGGCATGGATACAACAAAGGTATGTAGATAAGATACATGCCACACTTATGAAATGTACTCAAGATTTGAGTCCTGCTGCCATTTCCTTTTAAGGAAAGATAATTATTAGCATACTGGATGATTTCAATGCAGACAAGGATAAGTGGGACCCAATTATGGACAGGTGGAGAGGAAAAAGGGCATAATTGAAGTTTTTCTATTCCATGTCCAAAGAGGAGAACAATGTGGACATTGTGTTAACTAGCACTTATAAATGTTTTAAATTGCTAGTGGACTTGGACATAAAGAGGAGCATCATCTTAAAAAAGGTAGAGACTTTGACAAAGGAATATTCAAAAGATCATTATGAGATGTTCCCAGATCTTTTCAATAAAAGTGGCAAGATAAAGAACGAAGCCTTATGGATGAGACAGATGATTGAGGAGTTGGCAATGAGGACCAACAATATTATCACTTTGGAAAGCACACTTTTATTTGTCCAAACTGCTAAAATTATTAGCAAGGCCAAGTCATTTTTTGAATTCTAGAAAGAGGAAGTTGAGAAAGCAAAGGTCATTTGGGATGAGTTGAACAAAAGAAAGGATGATGTTATCAATTTCCCTTGGCCAAGTGATGAGGTGTTGAACTCTTGGAAGGACAAATACAACGTAGTTAACCAAGGAGAAGATGATGTGGTGTAGAAACAACAAGTGGCAGTGCTTCCCAACATTTTCAACAAGACACAAAAAGACAAAGGACCATACATTAGAAGACCAAGGAAACAAACTCCAGGTGGAAACTTCTGATAAATTCAAAGTAGTTGTAGAAACTAGGCGGTCAGAAGAAAAAATACTTAGGAAAATCTTATAATAAAGTAGTAATCATTTAACTTGTTATTTTTTATTTTGTATGAGTCATGTATTTTGTCCTCATTCCAATTGATCTGTCGCTTGTTGCAATCCTACTCTATAAAAGGATTCCCAAGATCATTGGAAGGGGCTGGAAAAGTACATTGTAAGGATTTTGTAAAGTTTTCAGTCAGGGAAATATAGCATAAATTATACTAGACTAGTTTCAAGATTAGAAATAAAGTTGAAGGTCTATAGAATTTTATTCAAGTGGCTATCTTTGACTCATTTTGTAAGCAAAAGTGTGATTCTCTATGCTTAATACAAAGATCTTGTTTCCAATCTCTGGTGGTGTTCATCTGATAAGTTATGAATTTTCCAATTCATTAGAATAGATCTTATTTGTGTGTATGTAGCTATTTTAGAGTTTTGATCAAGGATCAAATTAAATGATGCTCTAATTAGTGTATAGATTCATCTAAGTATGCAGTAGGATTTCATAAGTAGTGTGAGTGTGGGATAATTGTGCTTATGGCCTAGAATATTTGATAGTAATTAACTTCTGCATACTGTATCTATTCTGAGAGTTTATCCCAATGGAGAAGGCACTGATCATAAGCTAGTAGTTATCATATTGTTGCATTTCTAGTATATATTTTGGTCATGTTTCTACAAAGACAAATATAAACCCCGATAATTCTTGTATCTTTATAAGTTTGTTGTGCTCTATTCATCTCGTGCTCCATTTCAAGGTTGATGTTCAATGAATAATTAGCCACTTATCTAGTACCTCTTGGATATGTTGAGCCTATGTGAGATTCCTACTGGATTGACATCCTAAGGAATATTTGAAGGTGTTAAAGGGTGTCCCCCCTTGGTTTAGAAAAACCTAAAGTGTAGAAGTATGGTAGGCATGCTTTTCAGTTAGTCCTTTTATATTTATAAATAGTTGGAGTTGGATTCTCTCTAAGATCCTATAATAAAGTGAAAAGGTTGCTGCATAATCATTACAGCATAAAAAAGAACCAACAAGAAAAATCAAATATTAGGGGATTATGCGCTCTTTCCTTTTGGGAAGATAAAAAACCTAGACATACTTGGTTTTCTTCGGGCAAGTGATCTTTTGATAATTAGCCACATGCTTTAAGTGTTTGGGACAAATGACATTGGGTAGGAGAGTATGCTCTTTTCCCTTTGTGGGAAAATCCAAAATCTAGACCCCTCTCATTACCAATCCATGATTTTAAATTAATTCTTTAGTTGGGCCTCCTTATTGGGGAAAAAATCTCTTAGGAATGACCCATGTGAGAATGAGGTGTAAGCCACACCATTCTAACTCATGTTAATTTTTTTTTCTTTTTGGGGTTAAAGCCTTAGAAATAGAATATCATTTGAGCTTATACTAGCCTCATTCCTAATAGAAAGTAGGGTTGCAAGGTCTCAATCACATTTACATGACTTCTTGTGTCAAGGTTCTTTGTAGGGTTATACGCCTCAATTGTGCTTGCACAAACACAAATGACATAATTGAACAAAGATCCATACTAAGAACTATCAAAGTAGAAGCCTAGTTGATTCAACTCTGAAAGCTTGATAATGTTTGTGAAAGGATGATATTAACCTCCCCAATATCACTCACACATTTGTGCTAGCTTGAGAATTTAGAGTCAGATAATACAACATCATGACTGGAGCCATTGTGTTCTTGGTGATGGTGATATATTTATTAGCTCTTGTGTGTGTACCTACATTTGCGGGAAAATATTTTCAAGCTAAGCCAAATTCCTTAGGTAGGCATATGCTTGATTATTCTCAAAACATTTGTGACTTGAACATACACAAATTTAATATTTGTCAAACTTGTCACACTTGCATGTATCCCTTAAGGTTTCTTTATCCCTTGTTGGATTTTTTTCAGACACATGAATGTTCCTGTTTGAATCAAGGTATACTTAGCATACTCAATGCCTTTATGTATGATTGAAACTTGTTCTTGTCATTGAAAACATAAAACCAATACTTAATCAACAAAAATCCTTGAGAGCTTGTTCAAAGATAGCCATTTTTAAGACTTCAACCCCACATTTGCAACCATTATAGCACTCATTCTTGGGATATGTCCAATTCGGGGAAACATAAGAAAGTTAAGACCCAACTACCCCTCGCATATTGAGAACATAAAAATATCCATCAAGAAGCTAAGAAGTACCAACACATCATCGATTCCATCCAACAAGAGATCTAAGAATGTGAAGTACGACAAGATCATTTTCAACAACAAACACTCACGCTTCATGGGAAAGTATCATTTAAATCGCACCTTTGTAAACTTTGAACAATATGACTAGCCGACACATCGTAATACCATCCATTTACTCCTCTTCTTGACCACTTATCTTGCTTTTCCTTAATTGTATTCTAGGACCATCCTTAGTCACCATCTTTAGGAATGCACTGTCCAATCAACCTAGAAACATCCAACTAATCTAGCAATCATCCAAGCATCATCCCAAGCCCTATCCAAACATCTCAAAAATAAATAAACATATCCTCCACTTGGTGTGGTATCATTTTGAGTTGCATAGTACCCATATCCTATCAAATCCATCCTTAGGATTTCTTAACTGATAATTATTTAGGATAGCTCACTGTGTCATTGTGGCCTCATCACCTTGACCAAAAGGTTAGTTTACATTGACAAAGAATCTTGTTTTCCAAAGACCACAAGTTTGTATTAGGTTGATTCAATCGCATCCATTTGAGCTCATATTAGGAATGGAAACTCATCATCTTTATAACACCAATTCATACCTTTAGTCTTTAGTAAATCCTCATCAGTTTAGGTTTTCATCATCCTTAGGTATCATTTGCATATCATATTTTAAGCCTTGCATCCTCATCATCTTTAAAACATCCTAGGAACATTTTCACACCATCTTTAGGAATTCTTTATCCCTAAGTCTCATCTTACATCATCCATCCTAGGAAACATTTCATGCCACCAAAAACTTGTTCCAAGAAGAGGAAGTAAATGGACCCCAATCTCACCGTTAGTTTTCCCGATCCAAACATTGCCAGTGTATCTGTTGACCCACAACACCAAGTACAAGTTGAACACATATGGGTCAATCCCATCAAGGTCCCTACCACTATGCCCATAGAAATATTTATGAATCTTCCCAGGCATGTGCACATAGGTCACAATAGCATAGCCATACTCACTAACCATCAGCATGAGGGTATCCCCCTTCCACTAGGATTATCACCACCTCATATAGCGTGTCCCATAGATATCCCCGTTTGTATGTTCCAACCCCTAGTAGAATAAGTCATCAACCCAAGCCAAAGAATGTCCTAAATCTCCTCACTTATACCCCACTTGCTCCAATAAACCACTACCCAACCCATAGTGAATACTACAACATAACCAATTCCCTTCTCCATTATGGGGCATCATCCTCCAATCTTCCTCCACATCCAGTATCACAACTAGTCCAACACACCACTACCCAAGTCTCACAACCCACTACTAACCATTCAACCTCTCCACAACTAATCACCTCCCAGCCAGTTGTCACCCATCCAATCATATCCCAACCACCACTAACATAAAACACAACCACTTCCATAGTAGCACCATTTCCTCCTCCCATTCCACCACCAAAACAATAACAACAACCGCATTTCACCATAGCCATGCCACCTACAGGAGTCTTTAACCAACCCTTTTTCCCTCAAGGTCCAACATTCTATGCTCAGCCAACAGTGTCATTTTCAAATGCTCTAGCACCCCAAACTAGCATCCAAGCACAACCGCATGCATTCACTTCACAGCAAGTTTCCCAAGCTCCCCAAAACCTCACAAGCTATTGCTTCCTCCACTTGGAACTATTCCCAAGAATAACTACAATCCCTTGGGATCCCTAGACATTCACATATCACCAATCTACCTACTTCCCAAGCACAAACACAATTATTCAATCATTTCACCCAGCAAGCGCAACCCCAAGAACTCACATTCATTAACTACTTGCCCATGCCACCATCTGCAGTAGCACAAATTGTTCCACCTCCCCACTAGCCTAGTGATCCCATAAGCACCAACCCTAGAATCAACCCACATAACACTCATCCATCATATGGTGTTTCTAACGCCCAACCAAACTACATAGGCCAATCATAGACTCGTCCAACCTATCAAGCACCACAACCAATAGAACCCATCTATCAGCAGCCAGCGCAACCCATCTATCAATAGCCAACAAAACATACCTACAAACAACCTTTGCAATCACAACCAACTCTACCCCCATTTCCACAACAACACTATTCCTAGCTGAAAAAACCAACAATTCCCTCAAAGCCTGATTTTGTGGTCAAACAATCTCCCTACCATACATCATAGTATCCTCGCAGAATCCTCCATACTCCCCGGCTCCATTCGACCCATATCAGGCATGTTGCTCCAACATACTAGGGGCACCAACCTCAATATCTATCAACATGGATTGGGAAGAAATGAAGAATTATCTCAAAGAGCTTTGAGTAGGGACTGAAAGAAATACTTTCAAATTTGCAAAAGTATGTCCCTACCCATTTGACCACTCCATCACAATGGTCCCCTTCCCCAAACACTTTGATACCCCAAAATTTGACAAATATCAGGGGAAGGGAGATCTTTTTAGCCACATTAAAGAGTTTTACATGGCTTTCTGAGAGGTTTCATAAAATAATAACTACCTAATGTGCATCTTCCCAAAGAGCCTATGAGGAACCACCCTTGAATAGTTTTATAAAATCCCTTATGGCACAATATCCACATTGGCAGAACAATCTAAAATGTTTGTAGCCCAATATGTGCATAACATTGAGAGTGAATTGTCTCTCCTGGACCTATGTAATTGCAAACAAAAGGGTGGAGAAAGGTTGGCTGATTACCTTTAGAGATGGCAGGGGCTTACCACAAGACTGTGTTAACAACCCCCTTGAAAAGTACCTAACAAAGATATTTATTGAAAATCTGCACCCTAAACTAGCACATGACATGCGAATGAACTGTCTGCAAAATTACCATGAAATCTAAGAAAAGGGAATGGATCTCTAAAGGGGCCTCCTAGATGATGGCACCATCAAACATTATAAAGAGCCCCAGCCCAATAGAACAAACAACAATCAATCCCATTATTAGAACAAAAACAAGAGTGTTGTGACTGATAGTGCCACTAACACCAAACATGTACAGATTGTTGTAGTCACTCCTAAAGCACCTACACCAGCATATCAAAAACCACCACTAGCATATTAGCAACCACCACTAGCATATTAGAAACCACCACCGGCATATCAAAAACCACCACCAGCGTATCATCAACCCGCTTATCAAAAAAGCACATGTCAATAAACTGCACCTACCTGCCCACTTCCTGGGATAGGTTATCAACCAAAATTCTAACCTCCAAAAAATCAAACAAATGTGATATCATTCTCGCAAGGACAACCCAAACAACAAACCTAGATTGCAAAAAAATTCACGTTTACCCCTTTGGGTGAAGCCATAGATTCTATCTTCCACTGAATGTCTAAGCCCAACATGGTTATGTATCCGTAGACCCAACCCTTTGATGATTCTAATCCTAAACTAGCATGGTATAACAAAAAAAAATACTATGACTATCACCATGTTAAAAGACATGCCACCTTGAAGTGAATGAAACTAAAGCACTACATCTAGGACCTCATTGACTATGAAGAGATCACAGTGGAATCTCCACAATAGACCTCAGCCAATGCTAACTTGAAGATATACCAAAATGTGTTTCCTTAACACAACTTCAGTAAAGGACCTTCCAATCTCGCTCCACCCCCAAAACCAATGGAAGGGCAAGTAGGGAGATCACATTGATACAAAGTATTACGCCAATGCATACATCAACTACAACAAATTAATTGGTTGTATCTCCCAGGTTGAACCTACTATCAATGTAATCTATGTCAAAGGCATTGCTAGTCAATGCATAGTCACTAACCAAAGGGGAATAATCTCTATCATCAGTACTACTACTGCTTCATCTTATGGTGTATAAAATAATCTCCTGGAATACCTTGGGAACACACCCCCTCAAATATCCATCCTAGATCTCATTCACACTTCGCCCATCCATTAGGAGATCCTTAACAAAGCCCTACAAGAGTCACAGATCCCAAATAACATTGACCCCAATAAATTCCAATCCCTTTTGGTCCATCTATCTACATCTAGCGACATCTCATTTAAACCCTCTAATATGCCTTCTGTTGAGCCCGATCAAAATCTTTTGCTCTACATAGCTGTCATGGTCAAGGACTTTGTCATTAAATGGGTCATGATAGATAATGGTTTGGACCTAAATATATGCAATTTAAAGTTCATAATTCAGACAAGGTACACATAAGCTGACATAGGCAATGATGCTATAACCATCAAGGTATATTATAACTTGGAGCGTACATTTGAAGGTATTGTCTCATTGCCCGTCCAGCTAGCCCCAATAGTACAAAACAAAATCTACCACATTGTTTATCTTGACCTCCCCTTCAACATTCTCCTTGGTCACCTATGGATTCAATCCATACAGGTCATTACCTCCACCTTCCATTATTGCATCAAATTCCCATACAATATAGATGAAATCATCATTCGTGTAGATCCCCAAACCTTTGCATACTATCTTGCATTAGAATCCTCCTTTCCACACTCAAATCATTTCTTGAGGATCTATATTGGCCCTTTTATCACCAGTTCCTCTAGATCCTACATTGACCCAAAAACTATCCTCTCCTCCACTCTCTCCACCGTCAAGATCAACAACCATGACTACGAAGAATATAGCTTGTCAGATGCCTTTGTAGTTGGGCCCCTACCTATGGACCCAAACACAAGAGGGCACCCATCCTACCAAGAAACACTAGAACCCCATGAACCGCAATCAACATAGATACAAACATGAACCTCACATCAATAGATGGTTATATCGGGATCCTCAAGATTTTGACAAAAATCTCCTCGATTATTTTAAAAAAAAATACCCACACTCCCATATGCTAGAAGCATAAATGTGGAACTACCAAGGAGGCTTCTTAGGCCACAAGGAGGGTGGAATGAAGTCTCCCATTGAGCCTCCCCTCTTACCAAGAAGTCAAGGATTGGTATTTAACCTAGAAATGACTGGGGGAACCAATTTGAACAATTTTACTTACTATAACCCCTTGGGAAAAATTATTTAAATCAAAGACATTCCCAAAGAGGAAAATAAGAAATCTTATGATGATATCTTTAATGACAAAATATTCCTAGGAAATTCTATTCTTTGCCAACTTTCCATAAAATTCATTGACCTCTCCCTTGTCCACCCTGAACTCATAGACTGGGATCAACCAAGTATCATACATATCAATGAGTTTCAAAGCGAGGATGCACTACTAAGATTCATGTGGACCACTAAACAAAAACATGACTAGGGGCATGAATTAGGACATGTTTACAAACTAGACCCCAAGGCATACTTTGGGGAAGAGGAGGTCTTCAGCTGCAAAAGTGAAAATGAAAATAAAAAAGAAAAAATAGATCTCTTGGCAAAAACTCTTCCAGGGAACTATCTGATCATGAAAAAAGTAAAAACAAAGGGTGTATCCACTGGTGAAAACATCTAAGAGGCCCTAGAGGATGAATATTCTCCCCTTTCTCTTGTCCATGATTATAGCCTTAAGCATTCATCCATTCTTATAGAGAAAACAAAACCTATCAACCTCAGCATAGATGAAAATCCTAGAATCACTTACATTGCAACATCATTATCAGAAGCTGAAGAACTAGCACTCAATGCTCTCCTTCGATAATATATAAGTAAATTTTCATAGTCCTATTCTCACATGCCTAAATTAGACCTAGGTTTAGTTGTGTATCATTTGGCAGTAGACCTGAATATCAAGCCTCTTAAACAAAAGCTCCAAAAGATGCATCCCAAAGTGGCACTATTGGTCAAAGCAGAAGTAGAGAAGCTTGTCCATGCTAAGATCATCCACACCATTGACTATTCTAAGTGGATCTCCAACATGGTTCCTATATCCAAGCTAGACAAATCAATCATAATATGAAAATACTTTTTGGATCATAATAAGGCATGCCCCAAGGATGATTTCCCCCTGCCAATTATTGACATTATAGTAGATCTCACCACTAGACATGAGATACTATCACTCATGGATGGTTTATCTAGGTATAATAAAATCCACATAGCAAAACAAGATCATCACAAGATAGCATTTACAACCCCCTAGGAAACCTTCTACTAAAATATAATGTCATTTGGATTAAACAACACAGGGGAAACCTATCAATGAGCCATGACCGTTATCTTTCACAACATGATCCACAAAATCCTTGAAGAATATGTGGATGATATTATAGCCAAATAAATTAAAAGATAAGATCACCTAATTGTACTAGAATATGTATTTGATCAGCTTAATCACTATGGATTAATGTTCAACCCAAAGAAATGCATTTTTGGGGTTACATCTAGCAAACTTTTGGGTTTCATTATATCAAGAAGAGGCATAGTAATCTATCCAAAGAAAGTGAAGGCCATCATGGAAATTACCCCACCAAGAAAACTCAATTTTAAATGGGATCCATTATGTAAAAAAAAATTTGATAAAATCAAAGAGTATCTAGAAAATCCACCCATTTTGGTACACCAACACTAGGAAGGCCACTCATCTTATACATCTCTACCACTACTACAATGTTAGGGGCACTCCTCGCTCATCTCAACATTAATGGTTGAGACTATTTTATATAGTAAAGCTCATCTTCAAAGTAGATCCCCTCAAATACCTATTGTCCAAGACTGCTCTCACAGGCCGCATGGTCAAGTGGGTAATGGTCTGAAGCAAATTCAATATCTAGTATGTAGATAGAAAATCAATCAAGGGGCAAGTTATCATGGATCAATTGGTAGAAGAAACATTGGCAGATGCCTATCCCCAGATAAACATATATGCATAGTTGAAGAAAATCCAACCTGGAAGCTTTACTTTGATGGATCTTACACAACCCATGGTTCAGGGGTAGAAATACTATTTCTAACTCCTCAATGTGACTACATCCCCAAATCATTCAAATTCAAATTCCCCTACAAAAATAGAATTGCAGAGTATGAAGCACTCATCGTTGGACTCAAAATGGAAATCCAATGGAATATCACATAAATACATGTCTTTGGAGACTCACATCTCATCATAAAATAAGTTTGAGTTTTAGACAAAGGATGACAAGTTGTTACCTTATAAAGAGATGGATGAAAAAATGAAAGAACACTTCTTGAACTTAAAGATCACCCAAGTTCCTATATTACATAATAAATTTGTGGACGCAATGGCTAATATTGGATCCCTCCTAGAGATTCCTCACTATGCAACACAATATGAATTATTGGTCAAGAAACTTCACGCACCCACTTACAAAAACATCAATTCTAAATGGTATGAGTCTTGGTTGGTCCCCAGTCCCCATGGTACCATGACATCCATGCATATCTAAAGAATGGTATCATATCCCCATCTCACGAACACCCAATGCCAAAACCTCATCCGTAGAGCATCAAGCTACACTCTTGTAGAAAATACCCTATATCATCAAGGATATCATAACATCCTCTCAAGATGTTTAGATTCAAATGAATTCACCCAGGATTTACATGAGGTACATGTTGGGATCCATGGTTCCCACACAAGTGGCATGGTCTTAGCCAAACAACTTCTAAGAGAAGGATACTAATGGCCTACAATGGAACATGATGCCTATGAATTTGTAAAGATCCTACCTTGTCAACAACATGCTAATCTGATTCATGCTCCAGTGCAAGATTTGCATCCCATTGTGCCTCCATGATAGTTCTATTGTTGGAGTTTTAACCTCATTGGTAAGATCACCCCCTATCCTCAGAAGGACACAAGTACATTATCACAACTACAAAATATTTCACATAGTGGGTCAAATTAATTCCACTCACCCTTACAACAGGTGTCCAAATACCCAAATTCATCCTCTGCCATATCAGATTTCACTTTGGCATCCCTTCCACCATCATTACAAATCATAGTATGCAATTCTAAAACCAACATGTGACCGATCTATGTGAATTACTCCATCTCCATCACCATTTCTCCAGCCCATATTTCCCACAAGGTAATGACCAAGCTGAGGCAACTAATAAACCACTCCTAAGAATCCTCCAAAAAGTTGTCAATGATACTAGTCGTGACTGGAACCTCCAAATGAATCTCACCCTCTCGGCATACCAGAATTATTACCATACCCCCAAAGGCACCACACCCTATTCGCTTGAATATGGTGCACAAGTTGCCTTACCAATTGAGTTCAAACTGCCATCATTATGCGTATCACTCAAGAACCTAATCACTAATGAAGATTATCACATGACAAGACTCACATGGCTGGACCTTCTGGATGAAAATAGGAAAAAAATCCTACAATCACCTTGTGGTCTACCAAAATAGTCTTAAGAGAAGTTACAATAAGAAAATCCACCTATGACACTTCCAGGTGGGGGATCTAGTCCTCAAAGAGAACTAGAAGGTGGGCACAGATCGAGAAAATAATGAGAAATTTAAAGTCACTTGGTTGGGACCAAGTATTGTCACAATGAACTTTGGCCCAGGGAAATATTATCTATCTACTCCAGAAGGAGAACCCTTGAGAGATCCCATCAACATCATTCACCTCAAATGGTTCTATGCCTAATCCATGCAGTACACCTCACTCATCTAAAAAAATCCATTAAAATTTATAAAAATCCCTGAAAAATCATTGTCTTGGTAATAACCTGGTAATCAAGTGCCTCAATGATAAAAAAAAGAAATAAATAATTAATTAATTAAAGAGAAATAAAATGTCCAATGGTAAAAAATTGGCAAATTAGGTTCCTTGGACAAGTATGTGTGGTGAAAACATGGCAAAAAGGCATCACATATAATGGATCATATCATTATATATCAAACTCTCATCCCCTTTTGTCTTCTCCATCACATCCACCTAACCCCCATCATTTCTCCCTCATAGAACCCATACTCCCTGAGTGTTCCATCTATTAGACACATCAGTTATAAGATCAATCTCATCCCGCTCCCTAAGATTTTGTACATATCACTTTATACAACTAATTATTTTGGTCCCATTCAGTTGTACATCCCACCACCCTAAGTGTTCCTATTTGACCATATCCATTCCCATGTCATCCAATTCCATCTCCACCCCCTAGACCCTACTCATATCACCGTTCTCCTGCCACTTTCCCTGCTCCCCCATTTCCTTAGCTTTGATTGTTTATTTTTATCTTAATGGAATAAATTCCTCTCACATATCCTCTTGTACAACGTAAATCTCAAAATCTCAAAAACATTCAAAAATTGCAAAATTCCAAAAACACCATAAAATCCTCACAAAACCTAAATATTTCCTTTTGTCACACTCCACATTCGCACATTGCTCCATATCTCTCGCTCCTTCGTATTTTATTTCATCCTCACAACACTCTATTTCTACACTCACACGTCCCTCCAACCCCATCTCCTTTTCCCAGCACCACTGAGCTTAATCCCATCACCTGAGCTTTGCCCGGACATAGTGACTGCAAAAACATTCTGCACCAAATTATTTTTGAAGGCTAATTTCCTATCTCTTTGTTCTTATCCAAAACCTTTTACTAGCGAATACCTACTTTGACATGCAATCCCATCTTGGCTCGTTAGGGTGCATCCTCCCTACATTGCCTTATGAAATCCTTTATCACAGCCTCCAGTTCATGGAAAGAACTTTGGACTGGACGACTGCTTGGTCATGACGCCTTCTTTGTTGATTTCATATTTTGTGTTAATCGAAACATCCTCATAACCACTTGGATCTCCTATATCCTTGGATCTCCTACATCCTCATGTGTCATGAAAGGTGTCTATTGATACATGTGTCTTTTGCAGTATGATCTATTTGTTGGTATTTTAGTGCATCATTTTTATTTACATGGTTATGATAATGTATGGTTTCCTAGGGTAGGGTGTAGTATACTTTCAACCAAGTCTTTAACAATACCTTGGGTGTACTCAGTTTCCCTATGAGTTTCCCTATATTAGTTCCATCATCTCCACGCAATCTATATTTATGTTCCTAAATATATCTCTTTTGTATATGCATCCAGTCCACACAAAGGAACCATGTCATCTATGTTTTCTAACACCTTACACATACCTCTTTCAATATAAAACTAGGGTGTTCTCTCCAACATTTAACACAATTTAATCCCCAAGTTCCGTTTGCTGCATTTAGTATCATGATTGCATTTTCATGCTTTAGAAAGGCTTCTATTTATTCACTATTCCCCTTCTCTTCTTTCCATCCATTCTTCCCCTTCTCTCCCCTATTTGTTTCCTTCTTCAAGAAAATTCCACAACTCTCTACTTGTTTCATTCTTTTCTCGAGCGGGCAGAACCTCATACCGTCGTCGCTTCAACATGACTCCTCGAAACCTAATTTATTCTGGGTCAACTTATTTTTTCTTTTCTTTGACACAATACCACTTTTGGCACAACATCAAAGAGGGGAAAAATTTAGACATCCTAAAATATTAATTAAATTAATATTTCCTATTTATTCATCTATCTATCTAATTTATTTAATTAAATGGTTTTCATGCTAGTATTTAAATATAATCTAAATACTATCCTAATGTATTTAATTTAATACAATTTTCCTTAAACCCCCTTTTAATAAATTTATATTTATTAAAAATCCCCCACCCTCTTAATTCTTCTAAACCATGTTTATTTCAAATCTAATTTGGATAATAATCTAAACTCTACCTAGAAACCTACTATCCAATCTAGAAGCCTACCCTAATCCTACTCTACTCCTACCCTACCCCTACATATTTGTCTGAATAAACCTACTCTCCCACTTAAGCACAAACTAATCATGCTTAAAGTGTGGTTCCTAACCTTTTTAGTCCTAATGGAGTTCTCAGACATATGTGAGCAACTCATCCCAAGAGAGCCACCTAACTCTCTTAAATTCTCTTACAACCTTGTCTCCCACTCATTTTATCCAAGGTTTATCACACATGTGTGAGAAGCCTCGAGCCTCACAAAGAATTTAATGATAAATTTGACCTCTCCTCCAAGCTTGTATGTCCCTTATGTGGCTCCTATGTGGATTCCACATAGGTGCCACCTCATCCAAGAATCTCTCCTTCCTCTAAAAATCTATAAATAGAGGCCTTCTCCTCTTGCATTTCATCTCTCAATTTTTGCATTTTTATCGTGCTAACATAGCTCTAGAGTTCATAGTTGTTTTCATGATTTCTACTTTATTTATTTTCTTAAATCACTTATAAATCAAATATTAGGATAATTTGGTGAATGAACTTAGCTTCTTTCATTACATTTTCATATTATTTCTAGATTAAATCATCATCTTGAGGAAGATTTGAGACTAATTCTTCATACTAGCTCCTGAATCTCTCCTCTCCCATCAATATTTCATTCATAGTTGAATTATCTTGTGGATTTATCCATGTTTGTTTGAGAGAGCACATCCACACTCCATTCCATGAGAAAATCAAACAAGTTTAAATAGGGTGCATACTTGTGTCATGCTTAATCTGATGGTATTTGGTTTTCTTTGTTGTTTGCTAGCTTGTACATGATTTGAATCAATTTTATGTGCTAACCCACTAACCTTTCATATTTTAGCTTGCTCCCAATAGGTTGAGAATTCCTCATACACATCTTTATCCACCAAAAATGTGATTTATTCCTCATACCTCTCTACCATTTTAACTAGTATTTTGTATCTTTCTTGCATGTAACCTTGAAAAGTTTTGGGAAAACCTCAAAAGAAACTATCAATAGATTTCCCATCCAGAAAGCTAACCACATTGTCCCTAATTTAAGATACAACAAAAAAAATTGTTTTCTAACCACATTCCTCTTATCTATTGATTCTCTTAAAAAATAAAGCATTAATAATATGATCAAGGATCCATACTAGATATATTTGGTTTCTTTGGGTTTTGGTAGATTTTGCATTAATTTCTTACATTTTAGTTCACATATATTGATATCATTTCCTTTTACTACCATTTGATAAATAATATAAATGGAAATTATAGAAGTTGATACATCAAAATTGGTGAAATAAAATTTGTAGGCAATCCCCATGTAGGCATATCGAGCACCAAAATCAGAAATTTCATTAACTCTTAGTGCCCTCTTGTCAAATGCGGCTTCAATTAATTTAGTAACCATATCATTCTCTATGGACATTCGAGAAAGGACATATCTAATAGACCATAACCTTGGTAAAAACCTACTAGCTTATTTTTTATATTGTAAGGATGGTCTACCCAAAAATATAATTCAGGTATCTTTCTTAACATAATCTTCACCATTTCCTTTTCATAAAACATGGGAAATTAGTTACAAACATCTAAAATATTTTCTTCTAAACAAGTATACTCTAGTTTCAACACAAACTCCTTATTTCCCATTTTTTGTCCCTAAATCTTTCCAATATCATGCCGTGAATATAGGCTTGAACATATTCAACACTTCCCAATCCATAGGAAAATGTTCTAGTAGTGTAATTTAAAATAGGTTTGTGCACTCATTTCTTGAGGTTTGGACGTTGCTCATCAAGAACATCTACAATCCTAGAAGTAGCCATAGTTAATTTTTAAGCTTAGGTTTGAAAAAGAACTAAAAAATACCTAGAAAACTTGATGGCTAGGTTTCACACATAGATGCACTTGTAGCATTATTTTCTCTTAACACTTGACTCACTCTTTGGTTTCTTTGAATGATATTAAAATGATCACATGTATCATATATATAATTTGTATCTACCTTATCATTTTTATATTAAAGATCAACTAGTTTAAAGAACTTTTTAGCCCTTCTATCATGGAGGAGATCACACAAACACTTTTTAATCCTTCATAAAGAAATTATTTGTTTTATAAATAATTTCAATTATCTTGATTCAATGTGTCAAAGATCTTCACCACCTTTCTCCTTAAGGGTATTAGAAAAATTGTGGATATGACTCCCTTTGAATTAATATTCGTCTTACTTCAGTTTCTAGAGGAACCATATGTATCATCCCGAGTTTCAAATCCAACCTTCAACTCATCATCTTTCTTATCTTTGAATTCTTCACCCATGTCTTTTTTGTATCCTTCTATTTTATTTTATGTAAATATTTTTTTATGCAATAAAATATCTTACATTCTTTCCTCTGCAAAAATTAGTAATATTTCCTTATCTGGCATTTAAAACATTTATACCATACTATAGAATATTTATATTTCTTCTTATATTTGATCTAAGATCAAATTCCTTATGAACAAATGTGTTACATGTATAGCAATAACTATTGAAGGATTGAGTTCTAGCATTGTTCATATTAATGAAACCATTCTTGATTCTACTTCTTCATTAACTATCTTTGTGTCCAAATTTGGTGCAATTATAACATTAACCATTATAAGGTTGATTGTAAGAGGGCCTGACATTACTCATATTTATCCTACTTATACATTCATCAACTTTATTCCAAATTTATTATGTAAAAATAAATTACTGAAGAACGGTAACAAGTACCTTTTTTGAGTATGTATGGAACCTAATTTTTTCAAGGTATTTCTCTTTTTCTAGGCCTAAGTAAAACCCGTATGATCTCATTCTATCTTCTTAGATTTATATTTGACCTTTTCTTTTACTTTGTCATCTCTGTTGTAAGTTTTATAACTTTCTCCCTTTTCAAAACCAAGACCACAAATGTCATTCTAAGGTTTCTAGAAACTAAGTATCTCATCAAGAAAATAATTTCCACCACCTAGTTTTAAACCCCTTTAAATTTTTTCTTTTGCATATTTCAATCCCCTTTTTAGAGAAACAAATTTATTTTCAAGTTGTGTATATTTCTCTAGATTTATGTTAAGCTTAGTTTCCAAATAGTTAGCATTCTTATTTCCTTCTTAAACTTGGACCTTCAAATTTATTACATCATTTTCTACATTTTTGTACTTACCCTCAAGGATTCCACTTTCTTAATTTTCCCTTTTCAACTTGATGATTTCATCATCTTGTATTTTGAATTTCTCTGTAAATTTCTTGTTTTCTAAGATATGAGCCTTTAGTTTAAAGATTATCCTCTCATCTTTGTTGAATTTATTTTTGTATTCTTCACTTTCAACTCTAGCATATTCCAAATCATCAAGACTAGATCAGAGTTCTCCTTCTAATTATATCTCACAATTAACAAGATCAATATCTAAACCTGTTGGTTTTATTACCTTAAAATTTTCTTTTGTAAGAATCTTATTATCCTTATAAGAATCACACATAGGATCTACCTTAGTATTTAAACTATTGCCTTAGGAACCTTTCTCCAATACAAATTTATGAACACATCCAAATATTGGGGGTAAACTAGCATAAATTAAAACTTAATTTGTTTATTAATTCAACTGGGCAGAAAGAAAATATAGAAAAAGGTCAAAAAACAAAGGGACACAGATTATTTTTTGGAATAACAAAGGAGGGAAAAACCATGGTGAGGATTAACTAACAATATATAAAACAAGTATTAAATTATTTTTTTAGGCTCATTACCAAGGAAGAACACTGCTACCTAAACTTGCAGTCTAGGGCATAATTCCCTAGGAAAAGATACAATAGACTTCCAAGCCAAATAACACTTCTTTAGGGAAAGATACAAATGGATTGAAATATAATAATATAGTATGAATTGTTTCAAAAGAAACATCTAATTGATGTTGATGATGCAGTCCTCTTTGAAGCACAAATTACCTATTACATTGATTTCTCACACTTCATTTTTCTCTAATTTATTACTACCTTTTTTTATGAATATTTCACATCAGTTATAACATCGATAATAAGTTGCACAAATGAATTTCCATTCTTTATATATCCATTTACATGTCACAAATATTGATTAAGTCAGCCCAAAAAAGACCTAGAAAATGAAGTGTGTGACTTAGAGTATGTCAGCCTCCAAAAGTATGCCTCAATAAAACATTATGTTGTAGATTAACCTCTAGATCTTATCTAAACCTTAAATGTATCATAAATCTCACTTCAAGCCATTAAAATAGGTTGGGATCAATATCAGTTAAAGGAACATAACTAGTCGAAGAAAAAATAATATTGTTGTTAAGAATAATATTCATACCCTTACAAAAGATACCCAATACATTATGCAGGCTAAACTAATAGCACTATAAAACATACATAACCTTTACACAATGTCTCCTCAAGAAACCAAACATCAAGTGAAAGTGTAGAATAAAATTAACACAAAATTGGTACCTATTGTGCAAACTAGATAGATTGTACTACATCAATCCAACATATATCATGCACACAAAAACACCCACACCTTGGAGAATCATGTTCTTGATATAATACACTATCTTAAATGTCTTATAAAAAATTCAAATCCATATTTATCATTGTGGTAGAATGTGGGGCATAATAGCAATCCATCTGAGATGATGTAGTCTGCAGACTGTGAACCAGAGTTCAAACTCTCACAACTTTTTCTATGTAATTGATTAAATCTTGAAACTCGTTAGAATTGTGTTTTACACAATCCTTTAGTTTATTCTAGATTCATATAGACACAAAATGTAGGAAAAAGGAATGTGGTGTAAAAATATCAACACATAGGCACAGGGAATCAAACTAGTTTGTTCTTTGATTAATTTCCTCAAGCAGTCAATTAAAGTATTAAAATTAAACACTAGGCTAGTGATAATTAGAACATGTAGAATTTCATCAAGACACATATACCATATTGACAATTAATAATTAAAAAGGCCATTACATGCCTTTTGTTCCATGCCATCTATCCTGAGCTAGAAAAAATTTATCAAGTAATTCTCTTGACTATCTTCTTCAACTTTGATCAAATAGGTAAAAGTGCTCTAAAATATATCCAACACAAGTTCATGAATCATCACACATATCAATGACCTTTGCACATACTCCAATTATCCCCTCAATGACAATACGTACTATTAAATATCAAGTTGACATCAATGACAATATATGCAAATAGTTGGAAGGGAGTATTTTTATTTCAATATTTTACCTCCAAGATCACTATTAGGTAGAAAAATTTCAGTTTCAATGAAATGTGGACCACACAATACCTCCACACTTAGATCAACACGCTTTAAATTCTTCATGACATCCAAAGCTAACAAATATAAAAGTATACTTTAAAATGCAAACAATCACTCTAAAACACTTCAACCAATAACCAGATTAGTCTTGATCCAAAAGCTAAAATTTTAGCACATAACACCATGAATGGGACCAAGACAAGCATGGTAAACGATAGATCATCACAACATGCCCTCTGATACACATTCCATTGGAATAGAAATCCTCATTAACCAGAATTACCAATATGCCACAAATCAAACCTCATCAAATAGGTAGACATGTTGACATTAATGACAACAATAATCACATTTGCATCAATATCCCCCTTTGTCATTAATGGATACATCCATAAAAAAAAATAAAAAAAGACTTAAGATATCAACTTCAAAATCCTTTTATATTCTCTGCTTTGACAACAATGACAAAGGAAAAAAATCCCCCTGAGAGGAAGCTGCCAAGCATTGATTCAGAAAAAAATAGGCATGCAATGCTCTAGACCAATGCACACTTCGGTGAAATTAGTTCAGACCAGAAAGTGTCAGGACCCCCAACTTCTGCATGAGATACTCAAATGTGTCTTTGTGTAATGGTTTGGTAAAAATATCTACAATCTTCTCTTTTTAGGTACATATTTAAGCTTCACCTCATTGTCCAACACCTTCTCCCTCAAGAAGTGATATTTGATTGTTATATATTTCTTTCTAGAATGTTGTACTATATTCTTAGAAATATTTATAGCACTTGTAGTATCACACATAATTGAGATTTGATCATCAAATGATATGCTAATATCCTTAAACATTTGTTTCATCCAAACCACTTGTGTGCATCAAGAATATTTTGCAATATATTCAGCCTCGGCAGTGGATTAAGATATATAATTATGTTTCTTACTTGACCATACAACTAGCCAAGAGCCAAGGAAATAAGCTCCACTACTAGTACTTCTTCTATTATCATCACAACCACCCAATCTATATCAATGTAAGATGTCAGAGTAAAAATTGAGTCCTTAGAATACCATAAGACAAGATCTTATATTCCTTTCAAATATCTAAAAAATCCCTTTTTACTGCAACAACATATGATTCCTTTGGTTCTTGGTGGAACCAGGCTGCCAAAAAAACAACATACATAATGTTTGGTCGAGTAGCAGTCAGATATAACTGTCCTCCAATCATTGACCTATGTTTACTCACTTCAACCTTTGGTGAATCATCTTCTTTTGGTAACTTGCATCTTATAACAATAGGTATACAAACCGGTTTAGAATTCTCCAATCCAAACTTCTTCAATAACTATTTGACATACTTGGATTGAGAAATGAAAACTCCTTTAAGTCTATTCTAATTCACTTACAAATCAAGAAATAAATTTAACTCTCGAATCATAGATATTTCAAAATCCTTCTTCATTTTATTATCAAAAGCTCTGCACATATCTTCATTACCACCAAATATTATTTCATCAACATAGACTATAAAAATCAAGATCTAATCTAAAATCACCTTGTAGTAAAAATTACTATTCACATATCCCTTCTTGACTCCTTGTCCAATTATGTAATTATCAATTTTTTCATACAAGACCCTAGGTACCTGCTTCAATCCATACAATTCCATCTTTAATATGCAAACAAACTCAAAATCAATCTCTATCTTGAATCCCATTGGATGCTCAATATGGAATTCTTCCTTCAGTTATCCATTCAAAAATGTCAATTTCACATCCATCTTATACACTTTAAAATCCTTATAGGCCACAAAAGCCAATAATGTTCTAATAAATTCCATTCAAGAAATAGGAACATATGTTTCTTCAAAATAAATTCCATCAATTTAATTATAACCTTTGTAAACAAATATTTCTTGGTTTCTTATCACTTTTCCTTTCTCATCCAGCTTGTTCCAAAATACCCACTTTGTTTCAATCACATTTTCGTCTATCAGTCTGGGTACAAGATCCCAAGTTAATTTGATCAAGATCTTCTTTTATTTCCTTTACTCAACAATGATCATTACAGGATTCTTCTACAATTTTGGTTCAATTTTTGAAAGTAAACATAATAACACTTGTTCTTTAGAAGCTCTACTTCTTTTGATTACTCCTTTATTCTTATCTCCTATAATCTAATTTTTTTAAATGATTTTTCTTTACGTACCTTTGTGTCTTAGTGTTAGATGTTAGAGACTCCTTTGTCTCTTATTATTCTTTCATCTCTCCCTTTTCTCTATAATTAGGTTCATTAGATTCATTTTAGGTGTGACTTGTAGGTGTTCTGAAAATATCCTCATCAACTTTCACATTTGCACTTTCAACCATTTTGTTTAGTCTCTTGTTGTAACACTGTTAAAATTTTCTCCTTGTATAATATCCTAGAAATATCGCTTCATCATCTTTGTTGTCAAACTTTCCAAGATTTCCTTCATCTCTTTGAATATAGCATTTACTCCCAAAAATTTTGAAATACTTTACTATCGGTGTTCTTCCATTCTATATCTCATAAGATGTTTCACCATATCTTTTTATGAAAAGGACTTTGTTGAGGGTTTATACAGTAGTATGTATTTCTTCTCTTCAATATATCTTCATTAATCCTTCTTTCTTGATCATTGTTATAGCCACCTCGAGAACTGTTTGATTCATCCTTTCTACCGCACCATTTTGTTGTGGTGTTCTCGGGGTACATAACTATATTTTAATCCCATGTTTGTCATAAAAATTGTTAAATTCATCAGACATAATTTTTCCTCCTCTATTAGACCTCAAACATTTGATTTTTCTATCACTTTCATTTTTAACTCTTGCCTTGAATATCTTAACATTTTTCTAATGCCTTTGATTTTCCTCTTAATAATGCAACCCAAGTAAATCTGGAATAGTCATCAACCAAAAGAATAAAATATTTATCACCTTGTAAGAACCTTGTTCTATTTGGACCACATAGATGTGTATGAACAAGATCCAACAAACTAGTGGAATATTGTTCCTTTCCTTTGAACGGTGCTTTTTTTTAACTTCCCTTCTTGACATCCTTTGCAAATAATACTATTTTATTTATTTAGTCTTGGTAAATTTATCACAACACAAGTCAAACTTATTCTTACCAAATTTTCAAAGTTTATATAGACCATCCTCTAGTGCTAAAGCCAACTATCATCAATCTGTGATACCGGGTATTTCTTTGTATCTCCATCCATCTGCTACATATTTATCATTTTCCTTCTTCTAGTAGTAGTAATATCCCTATACTTCTTTTGAATCTCACAACTATTATCTTGAAACACAACATTATAGCCATTTTTGCACATCTATCCAAAAATCAATAGATTGTGATATAAACCCTTTACATAATAAACATTATCAGTTTCATGCTTCCCATCAAAATTAAAATAACCAATTCCAACAATATGTGTCTTTTCATTGTCTCTAAAGCTAACGGTTCAACCATCATATTTTTCAAGTTTCACAAAATTACTTGTGTCACCAGTCTTGTGATGTGAACAACCATTATCAATCAACTATTCATATTTATTTCTTATAACATATAAATTAGTAAGCTCATCACATCTAGGACAAACGTTAGAGATATCAAATATAGGTTCATCTTCCTTTGCTAAGAACAAGCAATCCTCATCTTCTGATTCCCCATATGATTTACTAGCATTCTCATCGACATAATAAGATTTCTTTTTAAATTTCATGAACTTCTATTTTAATCCCTTTTTCTGACATTTAGTAGCAATATGACCAATATTTCCACATCTAAACACTAGTACATTAGGCCTATGTTTTAGACCAAACTTTTTGACGGCAGGCCAATTTGGCTTGTTAAACTCTCTCTTTTTGGTTTATGCTCCTGAAAATGTCAAAATATCGACATATATTAGGTTTAAGAAGAAATGTTCAAATATCGACAAACACGAGATTATATAGGAAAAAAAAGAATAGTGTTAAACACAATTTTCATTGCTTGCGATCGATTTTGTGTGCCGAAGTGCTTTTGGCGGGAGGAGATGAGTTCGTGTGCTGCAATTTCGCACAACATGTAAGGGGCACACACTCCATTTTTGCTAATATTTGTAAAATTATTTTTATCATAGAGGTCCCCTACAGATTTTGTGTGGATCTAATGTAGTCTTTGAATCTTTTCTCTATGTAACTATTAATCCTTTCTGCCAAGGGTTCGCTATTAAAGTTTTTTTTTGTGGGAGCTTCTTGAAAGTTCCTTTGCAAGAAATTTGGATTGA
>MU224609.1:988325-1038668 GCA_018584345.1 Thuja plicata | reverse complement strand
CGTGTAGTACAGAGTGGCTAAGAAGCTCAAAAACATCAAAATGGAGATCATAAAATGGAACAAGAGAGAATTTGGTAATATCTTCCAAAATAAGGATAGGATAAAATCTGAGCTGCCTACGATCCAAGAAGAGATCCAAATACATGGGTATGATGATGACAGAATCAGGGTTGAAAAAGACATTTTGACATATTTGCATAACATTGTGATTAAGGAGGAGATGTACTGGAGGCAAAGGTCTAGATCAGTATGGTTGAAAGAGGGGAATAAAAACTCCTGGTTCTTCCACCTATCTACCATGAAACATAGGACAACTAATAGAATCAAGGCTATTAAGAAAGGGGATCAGACTTTGGAGGAAGACAAAGAGATTGCAAATGAGGCTATCAGGTACTTTACTCAAATCCTCTCAAAAGGGCTTAAACTCAGCTTGAATGATCAGGAGGCTATTCTTCAATCTCTCCCTAAGGTGATCTCAAAAAGCCAGAATAAGAGCATGGTGGTGATCCCAGATCAGGCTAAAATTCATAGAGGGGTCTTTTCTTTACCAGTGGAGAAAGCCTCGAGCCTAGATGGGTTATCTTCTCTCTTTTTCCATAATTATTGGGAAATTATCAAAGAAGACATCGTCAAAGCGGTCCAAGAATTTTTTGGTTCCAAAAGCCTTCTCAAGGAGATCAACACCACTTTCCTTGTCCTCATCCTTAAGATCCCAAGAGCGGATTCTTTTGATTGTTTCAGGCCTATTAGTTTGTGTAACTCTTTTTATAAGATCATCTCCAAAGTCTTAACTCTCAGACTTCTTAAGACCCTCCTGACTTTGATAGCTCCCCAACAATCAGGTTTTGTCCTTGGAAGGAAAATTTTGGACTCAATAATGGCAGTGCACTAAGTGATTCACTCTTTGGAAGAAGGCAAGAGGGAAGGCTTCATGCTCAAACTAGATCTCTCCAAGGCTTATGATAGGGTTGACTGGACCTTCCTGAGAAACATTATGGGGGCCTTTGGTTTCAATGGAAAGGTCTTAAATATCATTTCCCAGCTGATTACTATCCCGTCTTTCACTATTATGGTGAATGGATCTCCCTCAAAATTCTTCAAATCCTCTCGAGGACTTCAGCAAGGGGACCCCCTCTCCCCTATCCTTTTCATCATCTTAGTCAATTGCTTAGGAAGGTTTATTCAGGTACACAGAATTAGGGGGCTTATTAGGGGGCTAAGGCCCTCTTTAGGTCCTTTCACTTTTACTCACCAACAATTTATTGATGACACTATTCTAGTGGGGAGTCTTCGGTGAAGGAGGATAGAAATGTAAAGAAAATTCTCAATTCCTACTCCAGTGCTACGAGGCAGCTTATTAACTTGAACAAGAGCTCAATTTTCTTCATCAACACTCCAGAGGACAGATAGAGGAGAATGATTGGTATACTGGGCTACAACATTAGCTCCTTCCCTGCTTCCTATCTAGGCCTTCCTCTTGGAAGCAAACCCCTATAGGTTTTCTAGGGAGGCCTTATAGATAGATTCAACAGGAAATTGGCGGGTTGGAAGGGCATCACCCTGAGTCAAGCTAGGAAAATCACTCTAATTCAATCCACACTCTAGAACCTCCCTACCTATTCTCTTAGCCTATTCACTATCCCTGCAAAGGTGGCTAACACTCTAGAAGCCATCCAGAGAAATTTCCTATGGGAAAACAAAGATGGAAACAAGAAATACCCACTGATGGCCTGGGATAAGGTATGTAAACCAAAAAAATATGGAGGCCTAGGGATCAAATAGTTGAAGCAGTTCAATAGAGCTTTGCAAGACAAACAGATGTGGAGAATCTTCAATTCAACAGGGGAATGGAGGGACATCATGAAAGAAAAATATGCAGCCAACTTAACCTTCAAACAATTCATTAGCAAAGACTCCGACCCGAAGGGTTCTCACATTTGGAATGGCATTCTGAGGACCAAATGAGTAGTGACTGCAAAATTGAGATGGAAAGTGGGTAATGGCAAGAAGGTAAATTTATGGCATGATGACTAGCTCAGACAGGGATCTCTAAGGAATTTGGAGCCTTTCAACAAATGGGCTGAACATTGCATTGACAGGTTTGGTAGCAGAGTCATTGACTATAGAATTAGAAATAAATGGGTCAATCTCACTGAGGTGTCCCAGGATCTTAAACCCCTTATGGTTTATCTGGGACACACTCCCCTTTCTCGTAATGAGGATGTCTTGGTTTGGGGGGAGACCAAGGATGGAAACTATATTGTGGCATTAGGATATGCTTCGACGCAGGGGACTACTACTATACCTGCTTGGGCGAAGGCCTGGTTCCCTGGTATCATCCCTAAAGTTAACATATTCTTTTGGAATTTGCTTCAAAATAGGATCTTGACAGTGGAAAATCTTATTAAAAGGGGACTCTACATTCCTAACAGATGTATACTTTGCAAAACTCAAAGTGAAAATGTCGACCACCTTTTTCTCCACTGTGATTTTGCTAGGAAGATATGGCATCATTTCCTAGGTTTTTTCGAGACATCCTGGTGTTTTCCTAATACCACCCTTGATCTTTTCAAGCAATGGAAACTGGGGGGGAGTGGCCATCACCTTTGGAGTTGGGCTATGCCACACATCTGCTGGGGGCTGTGGAAGGAATGAAACAATAGAATCTTTAGGGAACAGATCACCCCAGTAAAGGCTGTAGTCCAGAAAATTGCTAATGCACTTAAGGAAAAATACACCATTTGCAAAGGTAGCAGCACTTATACTCACTCAAAAGGACTAAACAACATCAACAAAAGGCTTGGCTGCAGATGGTATTTACCACCAGAAGGGTGGTTCAAAGCTAATTTTGACGGGGCAGCAAAGGGGAACCCTGGGAAGGCGGGGGTGGGAGGAATCATTAGAAACTCGTATGGCAAAGGAATTGTAGCTATTTCAGCACCCCTGGGATCATAGACCAACCACTATGCTGAGGCTAGTGCAGCACATCACACTCTCAAGCTTGCCAAGGAAACGGGTATAAAGAAATTATGGGTGGAAGGGGACTCCAAAAATATAATTGACTGTCTTAATGAAAAGACCGGAGCTTCCTGGACTATAGAAAATATAATAAAGGATTGCATTCAAATTCTGAATTCCTTTGATAAGATCCATGTTGCACATGAATACCGTGAAGAAAACCAGGTGGCAGATAGGCTGGAAAACTTGGGTGTCACGTATGAAGAAGTTAGACATTGGAAGGATGGGAATAATTTACCATTGGAGATCGTCAACATTATGGAAAGTGACTGGGTTCTGGGCAGACTCAGAAATATTAATGACTAATTATGACAAAATCAAAAAGGCTAATAATGGAGAGTAAAGACAGAGGCAAAAAGAATCCCCGCGGGATGTGCAAGTACAAAAGTTGTGATGGGAAAGTCAGGTTAATGCCCCATCGGCACACTTGGTGGCATTTAAGAAATTATTGCATTTATGAGGCTAAAGGAAGGCTCTCGAAACACCAAACAAGTATCAAACTACAAATGGATTTCACAAGAAACAGAGGAAAAAAAATAGTTACAGACATGGTAGGAGAGAGACACAGGAGAGAGCCAGAGAGAGAAACTGAGAAATGGCATCGGAGATCAAACGTGTGGGAAATTCTGAGAGAACGGGAAGTAACCACTTATATCAAATGCCTTCATGGGTGGAAGCCATCTGTTACAAAGATGATGGTTAACAGTTGGAAGGAGGGAAAATTGAAAATTGATGGGGTTACTTTCATGGTGACTGAGGAAATTATTTCAGCGGTAATAGGCATTCCTATTATAGGAAAGAAATTCTATAGGGATAGGAAAATATCTAGCAAAGCTCTGACAGAATTTGTCAAAAATGAGGCCAAAAAAAGGCTCTGGTCAAGAAAGGCACTTTTTATCACCTGAGATCCATCAAACCACTGTGGCATTTTGTGTTGCGGGCGATAATCAAATATCTCACTCTCGACACCAGATTTGATCGCATCAGTACAAACCATTTTGTACTCCTCAACCATTTTAGGTATGGGGCTAAGGTTTCCCTCCCTTTCTACCTTTATTCATCTATAAATGAAAACATAAATGATCATAAGGAGAAAAACTCAAATAATCTGGCCTTCCATGAGGGCTTACTTCTTTTAATCTATGAGTATTTCAAATCCCGCACTCGGGGCAAGGAAATTCAAGACAAGGTGGAAGGGGTTTCTAAGGGGGATTCAGAGGAGGAATACATTCCCTTTGAAATAGAGGATAGAAAATACATGCACTCTGATACAGAGGAGGAACACTCTAGTAAAAAAAAAGACAATAAAACACAAAGCTAAAAAAGAAATTTTAAAATAGCACATTGAGGTCTCTTCAAACAAGGAATACAATGAGGAAGAGGAAGGCATGGAAATAGGGCAGGAGAGTGCAGGAGAGGAATCAACTCTGAAGAAGAAAGGGAAAAAGAAAATAAAAAGAAAGATCACTATCAAGATTCTGACTCAGAATGAAGACGATAACTCGGGGAAGAGGACAACGAGATCCAAAAGAGTCAAAGTGGAAACAAAGGAGGAAAAGCAGGCCAAATAGAATGAGGAAAAAGAAGAGAAAGATGACAAAGAGGAGTTTTAGGGAATGGAAAATGAAGAGGAGAATATCAGCCAGAGCTTTGCTGAGTATGGTGAAGAGTAGTATACATGTAGTATTACAGGTAAAAATAAGAAAGTGGTTTGGAGAAACTTCGACTCAGTCTCGGCCAAAATGGGTATTAAGAGAGAATTGGTAAAAACCTTGGTAAAGGAAAATAAAGAGGGAATAATACAGATGGAGGAACTCATTGACCCTACTATGGTGATAATTAGTGACAGTGCAAGGGAAATACTGTAGATGGATGTGCTGAATAATGCAAAGAACAAGGCAATAGACAGCTACAGAACAACCAAATGGACCTATTATGAAATTGATGACATGAAAAAAAGGATGGACACAATGGAGAAGGAAAAAATTATCAACAAAAATAAAAACATAGCAGAGGACAGAGAGCTGGACAAATAAATGATTGAACTGAAAAATAGAATTGAAAACATAGAAGCTACAATGGTTAAAATTGTAGAGCAAAGTTATAATATTCTAAAAGCTTCTAATGACAATATTAAGTTCATAATTCATAAGTTCGAAGAGAAAAAAAGTAATACAAAGGAAAGGCAGGAGCAAGGAGAGAGGAACCAACTCAATGAAGAGGAAAATACAAAGAATAACATAGACAAGGGAGCTGACAAGGAGTTGGCTGAAATCAGAGAAGCTGCTGGAAGAATGACAGAACTGGAGATCAGAGCAGTAGAGATTCTTAGAGATATAGCCTAAAGGATGGACCTGGCTTTTGTTCCTAGCTTTTTGGATAAATGATCCTGGATTTTTGTTGTTGTGACTGTTATGCTTGTTTTGATAGTTTTCTGATGTTTGGTTTGTAACGCGTATTTGCTTAAGGTCTCTTTTTGCTATTGTAGGGTTTCAAGCACCCATCAAAACTTGTTTTCCATAATCAAAAACATTATATCTAGTTATTTATTTTAGGTCCTCCTAAGACATCATAATTTAGATCCCCTTAAGACATCCCCTTACGTTATATCATAACTTTAGATCCGCTCTCTCAAGTACTACCTTAGTTTATATAGGTTTCAATTTTAGGTTTATATCTAGGTTTAATTAGAGCTAGGACAAGGTCAAGATTCAATGTTTAAAATTTGGGCCCTAGTGTAAGTATTAAATCATAATTGTAAGCCATGTGAGTTTATGTAGATTGCAATTTTAGGTTTGTATAGGTTGCAATTTTAGGTTTATACAAGTCCATTGAAGGTTACAATTAGGAATTAATAATAGTTTGAGTTAGTAATAAATTTTTATGACAAATTTTGGGTTGAGGTAATTATTGGGTTTCAATTAGGGTTAGGGATTAATTGATTATTTGATTATACTTTGTGTAGGATCAACTAGTTATATTTTAACTACATTTAGGTATACCTAGTATCAATTACGGTTAGGTTCAATTAGGTTTATCATGTAATCACATCTCCTTATACAATTTTTATTTTCTAATGTTTTTGTAATGTTTTATGATTTTTTTGGTTTTCTAATATTTTGGGTTTTGAGTTTTTGTAGATTTATGTAGTATTTTGTTTTTGGTTTTTGTAGTTTTCAGTTTTGGATTTATTTAGTTCTAGGTCTTGAGTTTCAGTAGTTTCATAATGTTTTATTTTTTTGTTTTTCTAATGTTTTTTAGAAGAAAAAACTAACTAATATAGACAAAATATCTATTTTCCTAAATACAATTGCATATTTACAATAACAACTAACTCAATTATAATAAAATTATTAAAAATTAATTAAAATGCATTAAAATTAATAAAAACACCTAAAAACCACATTAAAAACACTAAATTTTGATTAAAAATCCCGCTAACCATTTTCGGCTGAAGATTGTCCTAGCTCCTCTCCGCTCTGAGATTTATGAAAGTCGCTATAGTGCAAATGAGGGGCTCAACCTTTTTTTCAATTTTATATTTTTTTGGGTGTTTCGGCGAGAACTGATTCGGTCGGACGTGGTTTGGTCAGACTAGTTTCGGCCAAAACTATTTTTCCATGTTTATGCTACATGGTGCCACTTGGACGCCACATGTATTTGGCTTCACCACATCTAGTCGAAACTATTTTGACTGAAACCACCATCAAACAGAATTGTCTAGTTATTCTAAAGTGTGACACGGGTTTGTACTTTTACCCATATACCAATTCATAGAACATCCAAGTCGGCCTTACATAATTTGAAATAGGTCACACCAAAGCATTCTCATGGCGGTAAGGAATGAAACATGGACCACACAATACCTCCTCGCTCAGATCAACACACTTCACATATTCATGAAATTCAAAGCCGACAAATAGGAAAGTATATGTTACAATGTGAATGGTCAGTCTGAAACACTTGAACCAATAACCAGAGGACCATTTTAACTAAAAGTATGAAGTTGTATCACACTTGAGGACCATTTTCCGAAATGGTTTTGGCCAAAATATATTCGGCCGTACATATGTGCCAAAAATGTGGTGCCATGTGGCGTTGATGTGGCAAATGAGTTTCGGCCGAAACTGGCTCGACCGGACCAGTTTCGGCCCAACAATCATAAGTAAATATAAGCTAACTATGTTCTATCGATGAAGAATTGGCATATATTTATATAGAGGGGTTCAGATGGAACTAGTTTGGTCAAACTAGTTCCGGTTGAAACTATCCATGTGGCATCCTATGTGGTAGCCAAATAGGCAAAAATTTCAAAATTACAGAACTTCTCACTTAGACAACTGATTTCTTCATCAAAACTCAACCATTTTTTAAATCTAAATATACTCTTTTGTAGAGCTCGGAGTCTAGATTATGGTCATATAATTTTTATTGTGTTTTGATTACATATAATATATTATATTTTAAAAAAACTCCAAGTAGGTATATTAACATTGAAGAACATGCTCGTTCGAAAAAATAAAAAAAATAGCAAATCATGTTAGAAAAATTTAAAACTTATATTTAACACTAGAGGAGAGAGTCCTCTTCAAGAATATGTAATTTTTTTTTGTATTTGGTTTAGATTTGCTAGGGCAAATGTGGAGGGAGAAAAAAAATGTTAATTTCGGGTAACTCTGACTTTGAATAGTTATAACAAACAAAATATATACCGAAAACCAATCTTTATTTTTTTATGCACTAGCTGTACATGTCATCTAAAACATATTCTGAAATCAAGGGAAAAAAATATTATTTGCATATATTTAGTTGGAGGGAACTAGAACCTACATTTTCAGCATTTTTTGAGCAATTAAAAAATGGACTTCAAAAATTTAAAAACTAGGTCAATGCTTATTCAAAAAAAATTTAAAAAATTATAGACATAAACTACATCCAATTTTACACATTTCATTAGTTTACATCATTTTTAAATTCTAAACACAAATGCCACTTTTATGTCGTTAAAGTTTAACAGTTTTGCATGTCGTGGTCCTCTTCCTTTGTAAAAGTGTGACACAGGTTTGTACTTTTACCAGCCACAAACCGAACCACATCAAATAGGTAGATATGTTGACATCAATGACAACAAAAATCACATTCACATCATGATGGTGGGGGTGTTTGAGAGGTGTCCCTTCTGAAGCCTCTGCTTGGATTGTACTTGATGGTGGGGGCATATGTGACCCCTTGTTTTGCTTCTTCATGTGGCTTGTTTGTGACTTCGTTGAAGGTTTTGAGTGGTCAAAGTGTTATTTTGATGGACTCATTAGTGATGTCTATACCTATTTTTTGGCACTTTTGGCATTCCTATTTGGGCTTGTTTCCATTTTAGCGGGTTTCATCCGCATCATATTTATGGGGAAACCCAAGATGGGAAAAACACAGAGAAGCTAATTCTCATGAATAAGAACATTGGTTAAGGTTACACTGGTTAAGTTGATTTTTACAATGCTCACTGAAGGTAAGGCTCACTACTAGTAAGCTCACTTCTGATCGGACTCAGTTCCCTAAATACAAAATAGATATCATAGCTAACAACTAATTGTTGATACAAGAGGCTCACTTCCTACGAAGACTAGCTAAGTGCCAAATAGAGTACTAATAACAATAAATCCACCACAAAAGTAACCAACACCATTCAACTATCATCAGTAACACATAATAGCACAAAGAGTAATATTTACCAAGTTATATTCCATCTTCGCATGCTCACATGCATGCATCTCCATTAGACATGATCATCTTCGATATATATGAGTAAAAGCACAAACCTATGTTACACTTTTATAAAAGAAAAAGGTTAACAACACCGAAACTGTTCAATTTCAATGGGATAAAAGTGGTAGTTTATATTTATAATTTGAATATGATGTAAACTCATGAAATGTGTAAAAATTGATGAAGTTTATGTCTATTATATTTTTACAAAAAATTGAAGAAGAATTGATGTGTTTTTGGAAATATTAATGCTCATTTTTCAATTGCTGAAAAATACTGCAAATCCCCCTCTACCTCCCACAAAAAAAATATATGAAACTAAATTTTTTTTCCCCTGATTTCAATATATGTTTTAGATCACATGTATAGTGAGTGAATCCAAAAGAAAATTTTCATTTTTGATATATTTTTTCTCAGTTATAACAATTCAAAGGATGACTTACCCGAAATCGATAGTTTTCATTTCCCACCTTATTTTCCCTATCAAATCTATACCAATCAAAAACAAAATTATACATTATTGAAGAGGACTTTCTCCTCTAGTGAACCATATAATTTTTAAATTTTTCTAATTTGATTTACTATTTTTATTTTTATTTTTTTGAATTAGCATCTTCTCGAATGTTAAAATAACCACTTGAAGTATTTTGAAATTATAGTATATTAGATCTAATCAAGACACAATAAAAATTATATGAGCATATTTTTTACTCTAAGCTCTACAAAAGGGTATTTTTAGTTTCTTTAGAAAGTTTATTTTTTATGGAGAAATTAGTTGCAGAAGTTAGGAGTTCTACAATTCTGCAAATTTTGGTGATTTGGCTACCACTTAGGATGCCACACAAGCACTTTCGATCGGACCAATTTCGGTCGGACCTATTTCGGTCAGACATCGTTCGGCCGAAACCAAAGGCCGACTAGACAGGTTGTGTGAGCAACCATGCCCCTTAAGCCTCATATTTTAGAGGCATTTTTCTCATTTTTTAAATCACTTAAAAATATAAAATGTGAAAGTTATTAAATTGATTTTTAAATAAAATCAATTTCTTGGATCATTTAACAATTGTTTTACAATCAAGGACAATTATACAGATAAATCAAAAAAAGGTTAGATTTTTTCCTAGTAAGTTGGTTTTATACTTAATTTTTTTCTTATTTTTCAATTTGGTTTGTTTTTTTTAATTAAAAAAGTAAAATTAGTGAGATAATTTATGAACTTATAAATATTATAAATATGATTTTTTTATTGGGTATATCTAGTTTTTTGTATGCAGGTGAATTGAAGCTCTCAAATTGAATAGTTTGTGCAATGGGGAATGAAAGGAATAGATCAAGACTATATGATCAAAAAAGGGATGAAAAATGAAAGGTAATACAAAATGTAATAAAAAACCTGTTGATGTTCAAGAAGAACCTGTTGATCTTCAAGAACAACTTGTTGATGTTTAAGAAGATGCAACTCAAGTATAAGAACAAATTGGTAGTAGTACTCAAGCTACAAACATTTCTTATGGCATGAAAAATTTGATGGAGATGGATGAGGATTCTGGTTACAGTCAAATTTCATCTGAACACATGGTACCTTAAAGCACATTTAAATTGAATTGTAGAAAAAATTGGGAGGAATATTTTTTTTTTAAAATCTCTACTTGGAAAAGCACGATTATTTTCCTAGTTATTCAAGAAGAGAGAAATGACCCATGTTCTAGAGTTTTTGGGTGTTGATAATAAGAAAAAGTCAGCAAAAGTAAGAGAAAAAATAGTTGAGAATTTGCAAGAAGCATTGAATGTTATTAATAGCACAAGTTGAGGAGTTGATTTAAGTGTTGCACATAAAAGAAATCATGACTACAATTTCTAGTAGGAATTTGTCACAGAGAAAACAAGTTCAATCAATTTCTGAATTACTCAATGTATTCAGAAGAGTTTTTCAAAGGTATATTAGGAGGAGAATTTTTTTTATATGAAAGCATTGAAAAGAATTGGGTAAATGTTTGTAGAATTCCTCAAAAAGACAAAATTTATGAAGATGTAGAAAGAAATGTCATTAACTATTGGACCAACCACTCTCGTATTTCTTCCAATAGAAGGGACACTATATAGATGAAATATGGAGAGACCGATATGAAAATTGTATTGGATTTGATGAAAACTCAACCCTACAACTCCCAAAAATCACCTGCATGCAAACCTATCACATAAAGAGAGAAGCAAAAGCTATGGAGGCCAAAAATAAGAGATCCATGAAAGTGGAAACATATTGTGTAAACAATGGCGAGAAAGCCCTCAATGCAATAGCATTCTCAGATAATTAACTGAGTGGTAATAATAAAATACAAAGAGATCAATCCTTATAAAAGGAGATCAAAATCCTAAAAGGGAAAAATTTAGGTTGCATGATAATAATTAATAAAAGAATTAATTATTATATGCCTAAATTTTAGCTTAAGTGAACTAGAGCTAATAAGTATCTTAATAATTAAATCAATAATAATTAAATTAATAAGTGAAATAACTTATTACTCTAACACCTCCCCTTAAGATAAACTTAGGGAGAAGCTAAAAACCAAGAACAACTACTGAAAGAAGGAAAAATGGGTCCCGACAACGAGGCCTAATTAGGTACCAAAGTACAAAAATCTATGTAAAGAGGAGAAAAGGGAGAAAAACCAATGGGAAAATACCCTCTCTAAAAAGAGATGAAGCCTAGTGAAGGACTAAAGAAGCTTCCAAACTAGAAAATGTTCCAGAAAAATAGGAACAAAGGAAGAACATGTAGAACACCTCTGAAGCATGAAGCTGTAAAAATTGTCAAAGAATAACTGCTAGAACCTTCACTATAATAGAACATGATCATGTAGAGAAGACTATAATCTATACGAGGGCTCTGTTAGTGATTTTTCTTGTATCCCTCAGTTCTAAAAGTGACAATGCAAACCAGGCCTGGGGATTTTGTCCAGCTCACAAGAGTTAGCTCATTCCTGCAAATTGAGGGGCAAGAAAAGACTAATTGATGAGGATTTGATCCTCCTTATACTTCGAGTTCCACACACTCAGTCGGGTGTACCTAAAACATGATAAAATTTGCATATACAATGACTTACTAGCTTAACCTTATTATGCAGATGTGACCGTGGATAGTTCTCAGACTCATAAAACATGGGAGTTCAACTCAACCAGTCTTATACAGGATCCCACCTGTATGATCTACTAAGAACTAGAGAAATGGTCAAGGTAACAACAAGGATATTCACCCTTCTTCTCTTTGAACCCGGAGGCTCAGGCAGGCTAACCTATCAGATTCACTTCTACAAGGAATCATCAAATATATTTGCATTATTTAATGCAACTTGTACACATTTCTACTCTCAAACAGGAAAGAGAAAATGAATAGATTTAATGATTTGATAAAGAAAAATACCAGACAAATCAAGACCAGTGCCTTATCTTTTGGGCAACAGAGTCAAACACACATGCATTCCTAGAAAACCCTAACTCCAAACTCAACGAAACCAAGTGAAATGCCTTACAAATCACTCTTCTCATTCTAGTTCTTGGACATTAGATTCATGTATAAAACTTTGAATTCTCAGAAATTGTATCCAAGATTGACTCTCTCCTTGAAAGAAACTTAAAAACAATATCACAACTACCTTATAACTCGTATATTAACATGCCTTACAAGTTAATACACAAGAACTAAAACCAGATACACAAAGACATCAGACTAGAACTGAACATGGATTCCATCATTCTTCATTACAATTCATCTTGATATGTACATTTGCAAGAGAAAGAGACACAGAAAATAAAACTCAAGAGCCTAAATACTGCCTAGCAACATAAATTTTCAACATCCATTTTACAATTAGAATAAAATCTAGATATAGGAGAAAGGAAAACAATCACAATCACCGACACCTATCTGTCCCCAAAAATATATGCAACTGCTTCTAACTACAACTGTGAGAATCTGATATGATCTGGACTCAAATGGTTCACAGAATCAGAATACCTGTTTTGAGACCTTTCTAGTGATATTTGATACTTCGTATTTTGGACAAAAATTGCCCCCTAAACATTTAAACATTCTTGTGAAAATAGTTTTAAATATTTCAAATTTTGAACTATAGTCTGCACATTAAATATTAATTATGATCTTTTAAATCCCTTTTATGCACAGACCTGAGCAGGCCCCATGTGCCATGTGGCACCACCTGATTCACCTAGAAATCCACCTAGGCGTCTATGTGTTTTTCTTGTGCCACATGGTGCCCTCTAAATGGTGCACAAGTCCAACTGGGTGCCTGCATCATCTGCCTTGTATCTGGCCTGCCACCTATCTCAGCGCCACCTGTCGCGCTATTGCGATGCCTCTATGGTAACCACCTTGCATCTTTATCTTCAAGGCTTCACGACAGCTATCCATTTTTGTCACTTTGGGATGTGTTCCAGCTCGGATGACCTCCTACGCAGCCACCACCTCATCACCACCTGGATGCCACTCGATCTACTATGTTGTCGCCCCCACCATGTGTCGTCCTGGCACAATGCCTCTATGGTAACTACCTTGCATCTTTCAAATAGAGGCTTTGCACTGACCATTGATTTGACCTGCCTCAAGATGTGCACCCAATTTGCAAGCCTATCCTGCCAACTCATCTGCCATGTCACCTCTGTGGGTCCTGCCAAAATATGGTTTCCATCCTCTTTCAACCTTGCATGATTTTCAAAGCACTCATGCACACACGCACACGCATAGCCTCCAGCTCTTTCTTCAAATCATCTATTTTGCATTTTTTCTTATAAACATCCCAACTTTTCATTGCGGGGTTAATGTGGGATAAATCTCATACAATTTTAAGCTTTTCTATTATTTATCTTGCCAAAATCTTGTCTTACTATCCTCCAGTCAAAGGGCAATACCCTCCAACACTGCGTAGTCCCCAAGAGCATCTAGCTCTTTACTTCAAATCACTAACTGTGTGCTTTACACTATAAACACTTCTAATGTTTACTGCCCCATCAATGTGGGACAAAGTGCTCACCTTTTTTTACAAACCCAAATGTATTTTGTGCCTTGTTCATGCTTCTTCTCCTGCGTGACCTTCATGTATTGCTAGGATTTGACATGCTATTGCAGCCTTCCAAAATGGCGTGGATGTTTGGAAAATGCATTATTTATTGCGTTGGATTCTCCCTTCAATCCTTGCATAATGTATCTGGCATTAGACTTGCCATTTGCATTTTAAATTTTAGACTGTCCTTCTCCAATCAGTGCATGAGGTCCATTTTCATGCTTCCTAGACTCCTCATGTTTCTTCAAACACAGTGTAGTCATCCCCTATCCTTTTACCCAGCGTGGAATTTAGTTATTCTTACATCTGCAAATAGAATTTTAAAATTGCATTTAATTAAAGACTTTGTCTCCATGATTTCCAGCGCAGACTTCCTTCTTTGAACATAACAATGCATTGACCTCTTTCTTAACATATGCCAATCTTTCATTAGCTTCAAATCTTTAACAAATTTCATTTAACATTATTATGCTTCCTTTCTTATTTTTTTCACCCTCCACTTCATTTCCCACACAACTTCTCTTTTCCAGGCATGTGCAATGCATAGGCTACCTTCTAGTTTCATTGCGCAGGCTTTAGAAAATATTCTTGTTTGGAAAATTTATATTGGTACTCTCTTTACTATGCCCTCCTTTGTTTACTGTGTAGGGTACTCTCTTCCAGCGTGGCCTCTTCCCCCTTTTAAACTCTGTTTTACAACCTCCCAGGCTTGGCGCAGCATTTGGTATTTTGTTTTGATTTCAAAACGCAGGGACTTCCTTTGCATACAAGGATGCATAATCCTCTTCACCCAACAGCCAACGTGGCCTCTCTTGTTTATGCATGCTCCTCTTTATTCTCATGCAGCCCTCTGTTTGATTCAAACTTGCCACATTTGCATTTTTCTTGCCTTCAAACTCAATGGTTGCGAGTTTTTTCTCTTGTTTGGCATTAACATTTTATTCAAATAGAAAAACAATTCCTTTCTTTCAAAACAAATGGCTCCATATAATGTGCGGGCTCTTCAAGCATTTTTCTTTTTGAATTAGCTTCTCACTTTTCCACACAGGGTTTTAATGTTTCCATTTGCCAATGGTATTGGCATAAAGGTGTTTCACTATTTTTAATATTCCCTCCAAAACTTTGTAATGACAATTTAAAAGTTTTAATAAAAACTTCCACAACATTGCTCCCTCTGACAACATCAAATTCATTAATGAATATGATAGATGGTGCACATTTCCTGGCAATATTGAAAAGATCTCTGATTCGAGTAGCTCCTCTTCTTTTTATCTTCGTAGTATCTTTGGTATTTAAAATTAATTCACATGCATTGTCTATGCTTCTACTAAAAGGCTCTTACGCAACTTGTTATGTGGAATTTGGCATTAACCCCGCCAATTGCATTTGCTTGAAATTTTTAACAATTTCAAAAGCAAATATCTCATTTATATTGGTGTGCAATCCTACTCCAATTGGTCTAGTTTTGACGCTGCATACATTTGTTTCTAATGTGCTCTAGAACACCGCGCAGGCTATGAGAATGTTGACAAATGGTTTTGAATTGTGGATAAACACTCACATCATATCATGAGCTTGAATGTTCTAAAAACTCTTTAATGAATCCATTTATGCAAGCAATGAGATAACATTTTGTTGCAGCATCCTATAAACACAGTTCTCATCACTGCCTTGATGCGTGTCCAAATTCATCCCCAAGCTTTGATTTTAGAACATTGACCATTAAAACTCAGTTTTCAATCACTTCTACACAATGTTTAAAATACATAAACTGCTTCAGTAATTACCCTTAAAAAATGATTGAATCATATCAAAGGACCTTGACGCTTGGAAAAATATTTCATTCATCAACCATGAATACACACAAATGAGGGCTTCACTAGATTTAAACCCATATGAAAGTTACAGTTGATCAAAATTGCCCATTCTGAAAATACTAACAAATGCAAACTTACAAATTGCATAAAATACATCTGGATTTCTCTTATGGAAAATAGAAAATCAACTCCTGAATCCTTTAAGATTTCCAAATTGGTATACCCTCATACATAGAGTGTAGAGAACTTGCTAACTCATCATGGTCATAAAATTGCACCACAATATTAACATGCAAATTCAACCTTCTGGATGACTAGTCATTTAGCACACCAAAAACTGAATAAAATCCACCTGCTATTGAATTCACAAAGACATCAAATGAAATACTTAAGACCTGAGCTCTTGGACATTGATTAATTTTCACATGTGGATTATGAAACTTCAACTAACATGCTTCGATGATCAACTAATCAATCAGAACACACATGCAAAGTCAGCACTTTACACTTCCTGAATCTCAAAACTTAGTAAATATGCAGAAATCTAATCTGGAATCAAGCTAGAAAAGTAATCAGATGGATTGACATAAGTCTAAAAATATTCATGAGGTTACATCTCCATATTTTCAATGCAGAACAACTTTCAATTATGCTTGACCTTGAACTGGGTGCAAACAGGGAAACCACAAAGTAAGTCATTCAGAAATCTGCATTTGACAGTTTGGCACACTGATAGAAAATGCAAACGGAATGGGCTTAGCATATTGACCAAATAGACTTGTCGTGACTTGAAGATGGAGAATCAAGAAGTATTTGACCTCTGTAATAGATTACAAAAGGAATTTTTTCAATTAGGTCACAAGGTCAAAAGTTACAATTGGTGAAACAGGGGTAATCAAAATTCTGGACAGAACCAAGAGGCAACACAATTCTGGGAAACCAACTTTGGGAGATTTGAAAACCAATCAAACAGACTCAAAATGGATTAAGCTTTGAAATATAAACTCTCTGATATACATGCTCAACATTCCCAAAATTGTGACCCATGAAACTCAATTAGACGCAAGTTATTCAAATGCAAACTGGGCTCGATACAGTAAATTGACACTTAGGCAGTAAATGCAGAATGTATAAGTGCTTAAAACAAGACATCACAAACCAACTCAAAACTTGAAACTGATGACCTAGGATGTCTTCATATGCCTAAAAAAGAGTGATGAACACCTAACATGGATGAAAAACTTCAAAATTTCATCTAGGAATATAGGCTCAAAAAGCATTTATAAGGGGTCAAAATGCAAAGCACTAATAAAACACTCAAAAATCCTTGTTGTATTTTTGAGTACCAACATGCCCTCAAATGACACTACTTGAATCAGGATGGAAAATAAAGGAAAACATTAAAACTTGAAGATACAGATGGAAAAAATACCAAAGTCTAAAGAGCTCATCAAAAGATGGAAGGATGCCTCAAAAACATGAATGAAAGAGTGTCCATAAGGTAAATGATCCATCTCACCAAAATGCATAGGTACCCAGCCACTACATCCACCTAGTACATAGGAACAAATACTGAATACATAGCTCATGCCATTGAACCAAGGAAGAATTAGAAACAACAAGAGATACCCCCATAATGATGAGAAGGGAGAGGCATGACCGGTACATTGAACTAGACTACCAAGAACAACTGCATGCCAGAGAACTAGGAACATAGAATGTGCAGAAGAAAGTACAAATACATGTAAAGGATGGTGTCAAGGCTGATCACTCTCTTGACACACATTATGATGCTAATGTCATGGAAGCAACACTCACTTGACAAAGGTAGATGGAAAACAAAGAAAACATCAAAATCCCCATGACACTTTATAAAGTAGTGCAAGTACAAACAAACACAAAATCTGCAAGATCCCAAGTATGCAACAAATGACACTTTATCTTAGTGTGTTTGCAAAAAAGAAATTATACATAAATAGATGTCTACAATGCTCAGGAATGACAAAAATTTGTAGGAACATAAGTAACATCTAAAAAAGGATTCATCTCATGCAAGGAAAATGATCCCAGGACTTGAAACATCCAAGATATCCACTAGATTGCAAAAAAGAAAAAAAAATTAAATAAAATATACTAGGAGAAGATTTTGGAAATGAGACCCATACCAAAAGAAAGAACACATAACCATATTTCCAATGATGTGCAGAAGTCAAAAATGGAGCCCAGGTGAGAAAGATATGTCTCCCAGAGTGCAAAAAGGAACCCTAACTTTGACTAGTAAAACACTCTACAAAATGATAAAATCAGGAAACCAAACCTACCAAATCAGATTGGGCTCAGAACCATCTTTCTGAAGATATGTCGTTTGCCCAATTTTGATATTGTTTGCTCAAGATAAAAGAAAAAAATTGAAGAGGGCTCCAACGCAAGAACTCCAAGTGATCTCTGCTAAATCTAGCAGAGCTCCACTAAATCTGGTGGTGTTGCTAAATATGGTGGGATTGCCAAAGTTTTGGCCAAAATTGGTGGAGTGAACAAGAAGAATTTTTTTTCTTTTTTGCCACCTCAAAAAATGTGCATAGAAAAAGGGTCGTACATGCAAAAAAATTGCCTCAGAATGTAACTGTGTCCAAATTGGACTTGCCTTTTATGACAATAGGGGTTTTTGGGCCTTTTGAGCGCAACTGTGAGGTTCGTTTGAGCCCAAAGTGTTCCAAAAACAAAATCCCCCTAGATCCACTAAAATTTGAAATATAAAACCTCGTGAAAACACAGATCTGAAGAACAAGGCCAAATATCTCATGAAGAGAACAAGGGCATGAAGATCTGGAGCTATGATACCATATTGGAGTTGATGAAAACTCAACCCTACAACTCCCAAGAATCACCTGCATGCAAAACTATCACAAAAAGAGAGAACCAAAAGTTATGGAGGTGAAAAATAAGAGATCCATGAAAGAGGAAACATATTGTGTAAACAATGAAGAGAAAACCCTCAATACAATAACATTCTCATATAATTAACTAAGTGGTAATAATTAAATACAAAGAGATCAATCCTTAACAAAGGAGATCAAAACCCTAAAAGGGAAAAGTTTAGGTTGCATGATAATAATTAATAACAGAATTAATTATTATATGCCTAAAGTTTAGCTTAAGTGAACTAGAGATAATAAGTGACTTAATAATTAAATCAATAATGACTTAATTAATAAGTGAAATAACTTATTACTCAAACAAATTAAACATCCAAAATATTTTGTTGATACAACACAAAGTGAACTGTTTGAAGCATTCAAGCAAGAATTTTCAGATGTGAAAATATGCCAGAGAATGTTTGAAAGGTTGTCTTTTCTATGTATGCATAAATAAGGTATATGAAACTTGTTGTTGTCAAAATCATGTTGAGTTTCATCTATACTTGCAATCGTATAAAAAATTTATGGCAGTACTTAATCCAAATAATCTCATCCCTAAAAGTATGACACAATTTGTGAAGTTTATTTTATGTGACAAATCAGAAGATTCAGACGATCGTAAAGTTTTTTTCTATATTGTTATTTTTTGTTCAATGAATTTATGAAATTAGAAATTTAGGATATATAAGTGGACCAATGGCTGAATCGGGAAAAATGTTCATTGAAGATTACAATTACGACTCAATAATAGTTTGAGTTATTTATGATAAATTTTGGGCTAGGATAATTATTAGGGTTCAATTAGGATTAGGGATTAATTAGGATTATGGTTATGTATCGATTATGGTTAGGGTTCATTTTTGTACTTGGTTTACTAAGGCTTAATGTTAGGGTTTGATTTCTTTGGAAATTGGGGATCAAAGAGGTATATGATAAAGATTCATTGGGAGTTAGCTTTCAATACGTAAACTACTTAAACGAACTGTGCTCATAAACAAACCCTATTCATAAACATAAACCTAATCAAAGTGTTCATTCATGGTTACAATTACGAATCAATAATAGTTTGAGTTACAAATAAATATTTATGACAAATTTTGGGTTCGGGTAATGATTGGGTTTCAATTAGGGTTAGCGATTACTTAGGATTATGGCTATGTATCGATTATGGTTAGGGTTTCTTTTTGTACTTGGTTTACTAAGACTGGATATATATATTTAGATTTTGGAATTGGGTTTCAAGATATATATGATATGTTAAATTAGATAAATTACTTGTATTCAACATTATATCTAGTTATTTATTTTAGGTCCTCCTAAGACATCATAAATTTAGATCCCCTTAGGACATCCCCTTACTTTATATCATAAATTTAGATACGCTCACTCAAGTACTACCTTAGTTTATTTAGGTTTCAATTTTAGGTTTATATCTAGGTTTAATTAGAGCTAGGACAATGCCAAGATTCAATGTTTAAATTTTGGGCCCTAGTGTAAGTATTAAATCATAATTGTAAGCCATATGAGTTTATGTAGGTTGCAATTTTAGGTTTATATAGGTCCATTGCAATTAGGAATTAATAATAGCTTGAGTTAGTAATAAATTTTTATGACAAATTTTGGGTTGAGGTAATTATTGGGTTTCAATTAGGGTTAGGGATTAATTTATTATTCGATTATACTTTTTGTAGGATCAACTAGTTATATTTTAACTACATTTAGGTATACCTAGTATCAATTATGGTTAGGTTCAATTAGGTTTATCGTGTAATCACATCTCCTTATACAATTTTTATTTTCTAATGTTTTTGTAATGTTTTATGATTTTTTTTGGTTTTCTAATGTTTTTTTGTTTTGAGTTTTTATAGATTTATGTAGTCTTTTGTTTTTGGTTTTGGATTTATTTAGTTCTAGGTTATGAGTTTCAGTAGTTTCATAATGTTTTATTTTTTTCGGTTTTCTAATCTTGATAGAAGAAAAAATTAACTAATATAGAAAAAATATCTATTTTCCTAAATACAATTGCATATTTACAATAACAACTAACTAAATTATAATAAAATTATTAAAAATTAATTAAAATGCATTAAAATTAATAAAAACACCTAAAAACCACATTAAAAACACTAAATTTTGATTAAAAAACCCGCTAACCATTTTCGTTCAAAGATTGTCCTAGCTCCTCTCCGCTCTAAGATTTTTGAAAGCCGCTACAGTGCAAATGAGGGGCTTAACCTTTTTTTCAATTTTATATTTTTTTGGGTGTTTCAGCGAGAACTGATTCGGTCGGACGCGTTTTGGCCGGACTAGTTTCAGCCAAAACTATTTTTCCATGTTTATGCTACATGGTGCCACTTGGACACCACATGTATTTGGCTTGACCACATCCAGTCAAAATTGTTTCGACCGAAACCACCTTCGGTCATAATTGTCTTGTTATTCTAAAGTGTGACACAGGTTTGTACTTTTACCCATATACCAATTCATAGAACATCCAAGTCGGCCTAACACAATTTGAAATAGGTCACACCAAAGCATTCTCATGGTGGTAAGGAATGAAACGTGGACCACACAATACCTCCTCGCTCAGATCAACACACTTCACATATTCATGAAATTCAAAGCCGGCAAAAAGGAAAGTATATGTTACAATGTGAATGGTCACTCTGAAACACTTCAATCAATAACCAGATTGGTCTGGACCCAAAAGAGTAAATTGTAGCACATAACACCAAGAATGGGAAAAAGATAAGAACAATAAAAGATAGATCATCACAGCACGCCCTCTGGTACACTTTCCACCATAAAAAAAAATCCTTTATTAACTAGAATAACCATATGTCACAAACTGAACCGCATCAACTAGGTAGATATGTTGACATCAATGACAACAACAATCACATTCACATCATGATGGTGGGCGTGTTTGAGAGGTGTCCCTTCTGAAGCCTCTACTTGGATTCTACTCGATGGTGGGGGCATATGTGACCCCTTGTTTTGCTTCTTCATGTGGCTTGTTTGTGACTTCATTGAAGGTTTTGAGTGGTCAAAGTGTTATTTTGATGGAGGACTCATTAGTGATGTCTATACCTATTTTTTGGCACTTTTGGCATTCCTGTTTGGGGTTGTTTCCATTTTAGTGGGTTTCATCCCTGTCACAAGTCTATTACACTTGGTTATGTGGTTACATAGGTTGTCCCCTTATACTTTTAGTGCTTCCATTAACCACGTGGATGAAATATTGTTCTACGGCTAGGTTCTCTCTACATGGAGATTGATCACTATCTGGAAATAGAGTTCTTCTTGTGGTTGTAGGTCATCTAAGCGGGACTATTCATTGTTGGTTGGTGCTACCGTGGATTGGCATTTTTTGTCTAATTTCTATACTGGCTCTAGGTTTTCTGGTTGTGTTGAGATGAGATAGAGGTCTTTTTTCCTATTCTCCTTGTATGAGTTTCGCTAGCAATTTTCAGTCTGTGGTTGTCACATTGGAATTTTTCATAGTTTTAACGTGTGCAATGAGGTACTTTTCCATGCTAGTGTGGATGAGAAAGAAATGAGGAAATGTCCAAGTTGGAGCAAGGTCAGAGGTGTAATCATAGATGATGAAGTAGATTCTGGTTGAGACAAGGTTGATGTTGGGGAAGGCTTCCTTTCTTTATTCTCTGAGGCAGCAGCATGGAAGGTCTCTATTCTCAACATTTCTCTAGTGGGTGCTAGATTTGTGCCCTATCTTGTTGGTATTTTTCTAGTCAATAGTTGTGTCCTTTATGTGGGGTGGACTCCTTTTTCTCATAAGGAGTCTAGTGGGGGCTGCAAGGGTGGCCTTGTTTATCCTTTTGGTTATGATGAGGGAGATCCTTCTGGGTATGTGCCTTATCTAGTGGGTGTGTTTCTGAAGCTCTCTCTGCTAGTTGGGGCTTGGTGCCCTAAGTGTTTTTCCTTTTGTTCCTATGTTTTTCAGCCTAACAATATTGTTAGGGATTTTGTTGTTCGTGAAGGTTTTTTTGTACCCATCTTTAGGTTGTTTGTGTGTTGTTTTCTGGTGGGGTTTCATGGTGTTTTAGATGGTGCTTCTTTTTTTGGTGGCCAGATGATTGCTAGTAGTTTTCAAGAGCCCGATCTTGTTGTTTGTTGTTTTTGGTTGGGATTTTTCATTCCATGGTTTGTGTTTTCTCTTTGTGAGGCTTGGAGTCCCTTGCTTATTCTTTATTGGTATTTTGTTGCTTATGCTTCAGCTCTTTCCTGTAAGACTTCTATAGAGGCGAAGTCAGCCCCTATAGAGGTGGGGTCTCTAAGGGCGACATTGTTGGGGGGTGATGTATTTTATTCCTATTTTTCTCTTTCTGGTTCTTTATTGAGGTGGGGGCATCTCCTATTTAGGTGGGGATTTTCTCATGAAGGTGGAGGGTAGTAGCTCTATGTGGTATTCTCTCGACAATAGTTGCTTAGATACAAGGATGATGTATGTTTGGTTTGCGCTTCTGCTTATCTTCTTCTCTTATGTTCCTATTGAGGTGGGATCCTCTTTTATTAAGGTGGAGACGAGTGCTGCAGTTGTGGAGTGGCTTCGTTGTTGGGAGTTCCTTGTTAATTGCAGCTGGTTGGTTCTACGTACCCTTGTTAGATCAACTTGTAAGGTTTGGGGATCCTTGGAAAAACCCCTCCTCTTCTTGCACATGGTTGCCTAGGTGGTTCTTTAGTTGGATGGTTAGGCTAGGTCATCGTTGTTCTTTCTTTCTAGCTAGTTTATTTCTAGAAGTGAAGGTTTTGGGTTCCTTATTAAAACCCTTGAAGGTATAGGGTGCCTTATTAGAACCCTTTTGTGTTCTATTCCGCTAAGCTTAATGTTAAATCTTTCTTTGTAAAAGTGATTAGGGCCCTTTCAAAACCCTTACTTACCTAATAAAAAAATATCATTAATAACTCTTGATAGAAAAATGTAAATTTACGTAGGAAAAATTGTGATTATTGAGGATTCTGGGATTTTCCTTGATCATATCCTCAAGTTGAGTTAGTAGTTGGATAAAATAATGTAAGCTCTAATGTATGATTAAATCAAAACCTTCTAAGATGTAAGTACTTGCAATAATGGTGGATTGTTTTTCTATATGATGGGTGATATTTTGGATGCCCTATTTGTCCTAGTTTGTGTATTAGATCCATATGAAGTATGTATCTAGTACTTTGTGATTCCATTTGATTAGCTTTTCTTTTATAAACAAGTTTGAACTCCTTTATCATTTATATTTATAGTGAATTAGACTTATTAAAGTGTGAAAACTTAAACACTAAACAAAAAAAAGTGATTTTTGAATTTTTAAATATACATACAAAATCATATCTAAAAATGAGAAGAAAATATACCAATACCTTAATTTTAAATAAATAAATAAAAGTTTATTTAAAAAATATTGAAAACCAAAAAAAATCATATATTAATACGAAGAATATAAATTTAAGAGTAGTTCACACTCCAAGAGTCCAAATCAATCAAAAGTATGCTTACAAAATGAAGGCGCTAAGTATCTACTTTTTCTCCTTAGAAGTCCCCACCCTATTCATTCATGTTTTATCCTTGTAACCATTTACTTCCTCCATTCATTTTCAACAATAAAGGCAATATTAGTACTTGTTTGGCTTCATGTTATATATTTAATGTATATACTTTTTCGCATCATGTGCCTTCGAGTGGGTCTCCATTTCAATCATCAATCCGCAATACAAAGGTACGGCCGAGCATACTCTCAATGATCGTTTTATATCCATAAATTATCATTCTCAAAGATAATTCTTAACGTGCAACACACCCTTTTATTCTACTATGCGACATAAGATCAGCATTAAAATTTAAAAAAATGGACTCTTTTTTTTTTCTGTTCATGGTATTACGTGGTATACACATGGCTCGTACTATAACACTAGTGCATTTTAAGGGAAAAATTGTTAACCTTTCAAATAATAGGATTTTTTTTCTTTAGAGTTATAGTTATTGAAAGCATGAGGAATTAAATTATTGCTAACAGCATTTTCCATTTGACAAGGTATATATATAAAGCTAAGTTTACATAGAAGTGAATTGTAAAAGTTTTAAGATAGAAGCAAAGTTAAATTGTGATGGAGCTTGTAAAAGGAATCTTAGTATAGCTAGTGTGATGAATGTGCTATGGGATAACATAGATAGTTTTGTTTTAGGAAGTTTAATTTTCTTAAGTGAGCAAACAAATAGTTAAGTGAGCAAACAGATAGCACTACATGTAGAATTCATGTCTACTTATGTGGCTAGTTATCATAGTATTGAAGTGGAAGATGATTCATGGATAGATAATGTTTAATGCAATGTTGAGAGGGGTTTGTCCAAATTGAAATTCGAATGTGAGTCTAAAAGAAATCAAAGAGTGAAGCTTAAATTCTCCTTTTTCCACAATCTCTCATTGCTATAAGAACCAAAATCAATTGTTTAACTTCTTGGAAAATCAAGGGGTGGTGCTTCAAGACTTCTCTTTGATTGAAAATAATGATATTAGTTGATGGGTAAATTTAACAACCATAATTGAAAATGATAAATTACATTTAGGTCTCATAGGGATTGATAGTCATAATGGTGTGTTAGGAGATTGTAATGGTCGAGATGTAATTATTTATAAGGATTTTCATACAAGCTAGTATATTGGATATTTTATGAGAAGGGCTTGTTGATAATGTTGGAAGGTGGCATTGTTGTATTTGGCACTTTGGGTGGCTTGCCTATAGTCTGTGAAGCTAATATGAACATATGTGGTCTAGGTGATAGGTGTTGGTATTGTGTTGTGAGTAATATTATTTATTTCTTTTGTATGTAAAATGTAAACCAATTAAGGGACTTGATCAAACAAGGTTTAGTCTCAAATCACTAATTAAAGGGGACTTATGATTGTGATGAAGAGGCTAATGTGTAGCTAGTAAAGATTAACTTAAGCAAGGAGAACCTCACTAGTTTTGGGGGTTTGATGACTTGTTCTAAAATATTTGAGTATTTTAAGGAGAGGTTAGCTAAGATTGTAATGGATCAAATTTTAAGGGTTTCCATTTTAGCTATATTAATTAGGGTCAAAGAGGAAGATGGAGTGTTGCAAAGTCTTTTCTTAAAGAAGTCACATTACATTTCAAGCAAGATAAGGTGTCAACCATTAGGAATGTAAGTGGAACTTGTGATCTTATAGTTGCAAGAAGATGTGCATGAATTGAGAGTGTATTATAAAATATTGGAGTTATATAGCTCGACCATTGAGCAAATATGTTAATCTTGATGCGTTGCAAGACGTTTGGAGATGTGAGATGTAGGCTATGGCTTGTCATCCTTAGTTGTGGCTTCTTTTCATCTATTCTCTCTATGTTTGGGATTGCAATGGAGAATAAATACTAGGCCTTATAAAAAATATTGACTTAGGATTTTAGTTTATGTTATAGTAGATTACATCTACAACTTTTAGTGACTCCTGAAGGAACTCTTCGTATGGAAGGTTAAACCTTCGAATCTCTTATTTGCAAAAATGAGGACAAAAATGGGAAGTGTGCCACTTCATAGCTTTGCAAGTGCAGACTACAAAGGTTCCCAATCTACTTTAGAATGTTGAATTCATTGTTACAAAGCCTCAAAGTCTTGATCTAATTCAATCATCTCTTTGAAAGAGAGATTTCTTAGCATTGATAGGAAGCTTCCATGTGAAATTCAAGCCATGCTAAGGGATACAAAATCTATTCAATATTTGTTATGTTGGGATTGGGACTGAGGACTTGTAATGAGGATTGATCTTATTGTACACGCCTTCTAATAAGTGTTTCACCTAATAATGTTCAAAAATTGTTTCATTCAAAAGGAAAGTGGATGGAATTCCAAGCTATTTGAGCTACTTGACATGCCCTTTCATATTATTTACCATTAATCTGAGGGACTTTAGGCACTCTTTTCTCTTGGGAGGATTGCATTTAATAAACACATTTTGTATTTTAGTCACTTGTCGCATATCATTGATATATTGCTTCTCAATTAATATATTGGACTTAATCGCTTTAGGGGTGATGTTTTGCAAAATTTGCTCAATATTGAAGCCTACATTCACAATCCATTTATGGTCATCCATAATAAATTTTAATTTTAGCTACAAGGATACAATGAATTTCTTTTTATTTTCCTAATAGAAAGCATACAACTACTACAACACGAGATGTAAATTTTCTTATTGTATGGAGGTTAACAATTTATTCCGTTATTGTTAAATTTGTAATGATGAATAGTGCAGAGATGGATTTAGATCCTGAGTTTGTGTTGATGCTAAGGTTGTTGAGGTACTTCACGTTGCTTTTTGATGATTCTTGATCATGTTTTGATCATTTTATTTTCTTGCATTGGTCGAAGTGATTGGGTTGCATAATTTTCATGTATCGTGTTGGTGTTCTTCATTTGGTCTTAGCCAACCTAATGATGTAATTTGTTGCAAAGTTTTAGTGCATGATTTGTGGACTTGAGCATGTTTAAGGTTATTGATATGGATCATTGCAATGTCCTAGTTGACATTCAATGGATCACATTGAGGAATCAATTATAATTTATTAATTGTTTGCAATTAGGTCTCAGGCTAACCTAGTTGAGATGAGTTGATGGATTCTATTTATATATGTAATCATTTGAAGTTGTGAGTGTGTGAGAATGGGTATACAGATGGAATAAATGATATACATGATGTTATCAGAAGAGGTATGAGTGGAATCTAAAATAAGTCAAAGATTTATGCGCTTCATTGGAACTATTTTAGCATAACATATGCTATCAGTCAGTTCATGTGTTTGGATTGTAAGTCCTCTTTGATCTATGATCAATTGATGTTGTAAGGAAGTGAGTCTTGTTGTTATTATATTTGAGTAGTGATCTATAGGAAGTATGTCTAAATGCATGCGCATTCCCCTTTTGTAATACTCCTAATAGGGTAAAATACTTATTATTAAGTGCATTCATCTTATGGGTTTCATCCCCATCGTGGTTTTTCCCCTAATAGGGTTTCCACATCAAAAAACCTGGTGTTATGTGTTGCTATTGTGTTGAGATCTTGCTTTCATGTTTATCATTCAAATCTATGATTTAAAGTTTGTAATTTGTTTAAAGTATATTGATATTGTGACACAACTAATTTACCCCCCCTCCCCCCCTGCCACTCAGTTGTGTGTGTGTTTCTTAAGGTCTAACATTTTCCTCTTGTAGTCTATTAAAATTGTTCAAATAATTTGAGAGATCTTGGAAATTTTTTGCAAACTCTTGACCTCTTATTCAAAATTTAGACTTGATTATCTCTTTATCCCACTTCTTCCCATCTATTAGAATTTGAGATTCTTTAATCTATTTTTGAAACTATGCATATTTTTCTTATAACTTTTGTTGGACTTGCACCTACATGCCTAGTGACTTAGACAATGATTTCGAGGTCTAATTAACTTCTCTTTGTAAAGCTTCCCCCTCTCTCCTTTGGTGCTTTGTTCTTACTAATAGTGTGCACTAACTGCATCTAAGAGGTTCTTTTGCACTTGTGTTGGTTCTTGTTCTTTGGTGGGCACCTTGTAATTGTGATATTCTCTCTCCTTCTTAATGGAATCATGTTTGGCCTAGAGTTCTTGAAGCTCCTGCATTAATTTGGTCCTTTTTGTTTACTTAGATTTGAGGGAGGTCTTCAGGGCTTTACTTTGAAGCTCCCTATTTAAGTAGGAGATATATATCTAATTCCCTTTGAGCTTCACTTTTTTTTTCTATCTAGAGTGGCTTTTAGATTTTGGAGCTTCTACTCTTGCTTTGCAGCATGTCCAATGGCCTTCAAGAATTTATTCATAATTTCCTTCTAGTATTACTCAATGAGATCAAACCTATCTTGTGGTTAGGCTTGGATAAGGTTTAATCTCATAGAGTGGACTATATAATTCTCCAACTACATCTATCCTTCTACCTTGTTTGCATTAGGCATCATTGCAACACCTATCAAGGCTTGATTTTCTTTATACATAGACTTCATTCTTGTAGTGGCCAATTTATAAGTGTACATATATCTACAAGTGGCCTTAGTCCAATATATAGTTAAAATTCCACTAAGAATATTTAGGGTATATTAATCTTCCCACTCTATAAAGTCCTTTGTGAATGCATGGAACTAACACTTGTCAGTGTTTTGGTTCCCTTTTTGTTTTATATGAGCCTTGCTAAAGGAAGGTTCCAAGTGTCATTCCCATGGGAGTATTTTGAAAAGGAAAGGATAGAAGTAGAAGTATTCCACACCCATTTGACACATGTGCCAACTAAAATATTTCTAAACAATGTGTTAGCTTTGAAGTTGATAAAACCCAATAATGACATTAGTGGTAATGGAAAACTTTTTCACACATTATGAGGAGTCAATTACGATATAGATATATTATTCCCAAGCAGTTTTAACTATTAATATGGGTCTAATAATTGATAGTGGAGGGGTGAATCAGTAATCAAAAAAAATATTTCAACATCTTTTATACTTTATGGACCAAAACATATAACAATAACTAACATAAGTAGAATAATCTAGATCTAGATTGTTATGGCTGAAGTCAGGAGACAAAAATACTAGATTCTTTCATCTCTCAGCTCTCAAACATAAGGCTATTAACATGATTCACTCCTTATTGTCTGTTAGAGGGAATATAACTAAAGAGGAGGAGATAAGAGAAGAAATGGTGGGACATTTTGCTTCTTAATTATCTAAGGAGAATAATCTTAATTTGGAAGACCAAAAAAAGTTGTTGGACTCTATTCCTAGAAAAGTGGACAAATCAATTAATAAAATTCTTAAAGTCATCCCTTCTGATAAGGAAATTCAAAAGGTGATCTTTTCCTTTGAAGGAGAAAAATATCTAGGGCCAGATGGTTTTCAGATGGTTTTTTTTTCTGAAATTCTAGAGCATCACTGGTAAGGATGTTTGCTCTGTTGTTAAGGAGTTTTTTGGCACTAAAACCATCCTAAAGGAACTAAAATCTATATTTATTTCTCTTACTCCTAAGAAACCAGGAGCAAATACTGTAGATGGATTTAGGCCTATAAGCCTTTGTAACTCCCTGTACACGATTTTGTCTAAGGTGTTGACTTCTAGAATATTGAAATTTCTGCCAGACTTGATATCTCCTCAATAGAATGGATTTTCTCTGGGGAGACAGATCTTAGACTCAATAATGGTTGTCCATGAGAATATCCATTCTTTAGAAGTATCCAAAAAACATGGCTTCCTAATGAAGCTAGATTTATCAAAAGCCTATGATAGAGTTGACTGGTCTTTCTTATCCCAGATCCTTCTAGCTTTTGGATTTTATATTGGAGTGGTTAGATTGATTATGTAACTGGTTACTATGGTTTCTTCTTCATTTATTATCAATGGAGGGTCCTCTATCCTCTTTCATCCCTCAAGAGGTCTGAGGCAAGGGGATCCGACATCCCCTATTCTTTTTTCAATCATGGCAGAAAGTCTTGGGAGATACATTATTAAAATGGTTAATGAAGGACAGATCATGGGTCTCCAACCTTCCTCAGCTAGACATAAGTGTTCTCATGAACAATTTTTTGATGAAAAAATCATGATGGGGGAAGCAACTATTAGGGAAGATAGGAATATGGAATAGACTTTGAATACTTACACCAATTCTTTTGGGAAACTCATAAATTGGGAAAAGAGTTTTCTTTACTTTAGTAATACTCCTAAAGATAGACAAAGGAAAATATCTTCAATTCTTGGTTGTAAGATAGGAGTGTTCCCTTCCTCCGACTTGGGTCTTCCTTTGTGCTTGAAACCTAATGCTTCCTTTTGGAATGATATTTTAGACATATTTAACCATAAACTTGTTGGGTGGAAAGGGGCTACTTTGAGCGAAGCTAGAAAAGTTAAGCTTATTAAGGCTTCTCTGCAAAATCTTCCAGTGTATGCCCCAATCCTTTTCAAAATACCCCAGAAGTATGCTGAATTGATAGAGAAATTCAAAAAAGTTTCCTCTGGTCTGGTGTTGAAGAGAAGAAAAGACTCAGCCTTATTGCTTGGGATAAGGTCTATAAACCAAAGAAGTTTGGAGGACTTGGAATTAGAAGTATAATAAACACTAACAAGGATCTACAGGAAAAACAAAGGAATAGAATCCTATCTTGAAAAGTAAATACCATCTCATTTCTTTAGAAGAATCCTTGAGGTCTCAAGAGAATATTCAGGGATCCTTTATATGGAATAGTATTTGTAAAGGAGATAATTTGGTCAGAAAAGGGATTAGATGGAAGCTGGGAGATGGAAAGAAGGTTAAATTTTGGGATGAAAAAATGGTTGAAAGAAAGGCCTATAAACAAAAACTAGGAATGGAGAAATGCTATTCAGGCTTGCAAAGAAACCATAGGGGATCTGGTGTCTTATTACTAGAAAAACTATGATTGGATTGAATTGGGTCTTATTGATGACAACTTAAAGGAGGTGAATAAGAAACTCCATCCTTGGTTTATAAGAGAGAATGAGAAGGATGTTTTGGTCTGGGGACCAGGAGACTAATGGAAAGTTCAAAGATTCTTCTGCTTCTTCTCTCTTATATAATCAAGATAATCACCCCCTTTTCTCTAAAGTCTAGAATAGAAAGTTGATCCCTAAAATTAACATTTTTTTTGGTTGCTTGTCCAGAAAAAAATTCTCACACTGGATAACCTCTGTAAAAGAGGATTTAATATGCATAATAGGTGTTTCTTGTGTTGTGTTGAAGATGAATCTTGTAATCATATGATGATACATTGTCCCTATACCAAAATGGTGTGGGAGACAATTTTCAAAAGGATCCATCTAGATTGGGTTAACCCTCCAGATTTTCAGAACTTAGTTATGCAATGATTTTTTCCTCTCCCTGGAAAAGAAATAAAAAACCTGTGGAATTTGATTCTCCCTCACTTCACTTGGAGAATCTGGAAGGAGAGAAAAAATAGAGTTTTCAGAGATAAAAATACTCCTTATGAGAATGTCGCAGATCAAGTGTGTAGAGGTCTTATGGAAAAATTTAGAAGCAATCTTTCGAAAGACTCTATGCTATGGAACCAATCTCAGGAATTTAATGAGATCCTTAATTGGGATCTATGGGGTCAAAGAACTAGAATCCCCAACCCTAGAGAGAATATCAAATGGAATTCCCCTCTAAATGGTTGATTTAAAGCAAACTTTGATGGATGTGCTAAAGGCAATCCATGTATGGTTGGGGTGGGATGATTAATAAGAGATTGGGATGGAAATTGTCTGGGAGCTATCACTGCTCCTATAGGAACACGCACAAACCATGTTGTTGAAGCCAAGGTGGCCCTCCAATTTGTGATGTTGGATAAAGAGTTGGGATGTCTGAAACTTTGGTTGGAGGGAGATTCCTTAAATATTATAAACTGCATAAAAAGTAAAAATGTGGCCTCGTGGACTATAGCTCATATTATTGAAAAAATAAAATCTATCTTAAGTACTTTTCATAAAGTTTACAGCTCTCATGTCTATCATGAAGGAAATAAGCCGGTGGATAGACTTTCTAATGTGGGGGCCCATAGTGACGTCATCATAATATGGAAAGAGGAAGAAGATCTTAAAATGGAGATCTCAAGTCTAATCAAATTTGATAGACTTAATCACAAGGAAGGAGTCATTAATGCCAATAGTAATAATGAAGTGGGCACTTAATTTTTTGAGAGATTTATCTCAGTTGAGGTGTGTAAAAACTATGAATGGGTTAAAATCACATGGATTATGGGTCATTTTAATCCTTTTAACAAATGAAGCCAGAAAAAAAAAAACATTTTGTTCACTGGAAACCTAAGGAACCAGAAAATTGCAGAGAAGATGGGAGGAGGACTGCGAAGGGAGGAGCCGCTAGACTGTGAGAAATGGAAAAATAAGAAAATATTGTAGAGAAAGCTTAAACGAGGTGGGGTTACTCTGTATTTGGAAAGACTTCACGATTTAGACAAAGAGATTATTGAGAATTTTTTTGTTAGGTGGATTAATGGCAGCATCAATTTTATGGGTAAGTCTTTCCCGCTCATGCTCAATCTTTTTTCTGAGATAACGGGCATGCCTTTAGAAGGAATTAAGTTCTATAGGGACAGTAAACGTATGGGATCTTAAGCTTTTAATATTTTCCCTAAAAATGATGAGAAAGAAGCAATGTTAATTAAAGGGCTGTGGGATTATGTTCATATTGAAAGGATCAAGAGTATTTGGGCTAATATTCTGAGAGTCGTGATAGAGTATTTTACTCTTGAAGGTCGCTACTGCAAGATTTATAACCTGCATTTTGTTTTGGTAAATCACTTCATATATAAAAATAAAGTGTCCTTTCCTTACTTCCTGCTTAGCTCTTTGAATAAAAATATTATGAAGAATAGGAAAAAGTCCACAAGCCCCATGTTGCATGAGGGGTTTATCATGCTAATTACAAACTATGCTAGGGATAAAACTCCAGAACCTATACTCAAAAAGATCAAAGGGAAAGAGAAGAAACAAAAAATGAAAGAGAAAAGAGCTAAGGCTATGAAGAAGGATAAGAGTAAGAAAAAGGTCGACAAAAGAAGAGACAAAATTGAAGACCAAATACCCTCTCTATAGGAAAATGAAGAAAACATGATGCAGGAGGATAAAATTGAGGAAAATAAGGATGAGGATCTTACGGAGGAAGAGGAGGATAAAAAGGAAGATGTTATGGGATCTATCTCTAGGGAGAACGAAAGAGAAGAGAGTAATGAGGAAGATGAAGGAATGGGTAAGGAAGAAGAAGACCAAGAGATAGGAAAAAAAGAAGAAAAGGAAGAGGAGAGGGAAGGAGAGGAAGTTGAGAATGATGAATTGAACAAGAATCTGATAACCCCTAGGAATAGGAAAAAATAGAGAAAAGGGAAAGGAAAGGAGATAGCTCTTCGCTTTGAGGTTGACAACCAAATTCTACAAGAGATAAAAATCATGGAGGGTCATGGTATCGGTTTGGATAATTGGCTCGGCAAGGAAATGAAATAAATTGGGAACCATATGAAGGCTATGGAAGTTGCCATGGAACCCCTAAAGGATAATTTGGATAAGATGGAAAATAACTATAAGGAAGAGTTTTTGATGAAGGTAAATAATGACATCCCAAATGAGGACCTAAATGCGAGAATTTTTTCTATGGTGGATGAGAAGCAAAAAGAGAAATGAAAAAATAAGCTATAATGGGCATATCATTAGAGAAATCCCGAAGCACAAAAACAAGGGACTTAAAGTCTCTGTGATTAACCTTAAGGCCCTGCACGCGTATCTGGAGAACAACATGTTGGAGATCACCACTATTAGTGTGGAGGACGATGTTGGGTCCTCAGAGATGGGTACTAGAATAAGAAGCATCCTCAAAAGGAAACTAAATGAAAAACCAAAGGAGTTGAAAAGATTGAAAGACTCCATCCAGGAAATGGAGGAAATGCAGAAAGAGGCAAAAAAGGCAATGGAAAAGAACAAGTAGATCTTGCTAGCCGGTTGCTGGAAGATTGATGGTTACTGCATTGGAGCCTATTTTTTGGATTTTTGGTGTTTCCTATTTTTTTCTAGTCATTCAGTTTGGGGTCTTTCTTTTTTTTGTTTAGCAGTCATTTGTTGTCTATTTGGGTTATGTTGAATATCTTTTGACTTATTTTGTAAATAGTTTTGGGGCCCATTCAAAACCTGTATTTACCATTATCAAAAACTAAAATAAGTAGAACTTTCAATGCATACATCCAAAAGTAATCAACCACACAATGTAAACACCATATTTATCTTGTGGAAACCCAAATGGGAAAAAAACCATCATGGGAGATGATACCCACAAAGTTTGCACTCTTCTGGAATACACCCTGTTAGAAGCTTACCATGTTAAAGGTTTACAAAACACTGTTAGGTGTTACCCAGTTAAGAGATTTGCCTATGACCTGTTAGGATCTTTTCCCTGTTAGGAAAAACCTTGTTACAAGACTTAAAACACAAGCTAATGTGTCACCTTTTTAGAGGATTTACAATAAATATTTGTTAGGATCTACCTTATTAAGGGATTTCACTGTTACAATGATTAGAAATAAACAGATAAAATGATATGTGAAAACTGCACTAACTCTACATAATAAAATCCTATTAATCTCTAAAAAACATTATCATACTGTATACTCTTCCTTGTCTTGATCTTCCTTGATTCCTTCACTTGTTTAGTCAGTGAATCCTTCTGCAATTTGCAATCAACAAATAACTTCTTTCAACTTTTCAATATATAAAATTACTTCCACCAAATTACAACAAACCCTAGATCTAAGATATGAATGATCCAGAACATCTTAGGTAAGATACAATGTATCTAGACACTCATGAAAAAATTTCCTCTAATCATGTCATGTTACTCATAGATTTTAGCTTGGTAGTTGAGCCAATTCAAAAATGTGTTTGACCAAAAGAAACTTCTTGAAGAATCCACCTCAAACATATACCTCAATCAATGTGATGTCAAGTAAGTCTCAAAAATCATATAACTAACTTACTAATTTACAAAAATAATCACTGGTCCTATTTCCACATCGAATTCCTTCACCAATCTACAAATCTTCATAGCATGTTGAAGAACTTTGTCTTTATTACTTGTTCATTCTGTTAACACCACTTCTAGTCTATTAAACTAGTAGCACCAGTTAACATTATGAGTCACACTTGAAAACATAGTATCTTTACATTGTTTATACTCATATCCTATGACCACTCCATCAAACACTTTACCAATTTGAGATAACATTCACATCACTTACTATTTATCACTGACTATTTTAGCAATTACCCAGTTTGAGTCCAATCAAACATAACCAAGTGAATTCTTCATGTCAAGAGTCATGATGGAAAATTTAACATCAAAACCCATGAAACAATCTTCCATTATAATATCAACTTCATAAACATTATGAAACTCATGTTTCACTTACTAAATATATGGTAACATACTGAAAACACTAAGTTAATTAGTTGACATCAATGACAACCAAATAATTGATTCACCTATCATCAAATCTATACCAATCTTCATCAATGCATCACTTAGCATCACTGCATCATTTATGCTAAAAATTTCCCCCTTTGGCATTGATGGAAACACTCTTATCTCCACAACACATAAGTTGTGTCCTTGGAAACACTTGTATCTTCTCTTCATTCTAGCTTATACAAAATGTTTCCACTTCTGTCTTTACCTCTGATCATACATCTTCTCACTCTATCATACTAATTCAACATCTTCATATACTTCCCCTTTCATCTTTATCTTTTATGTTCTTCTCTTTCTTGCATACATATTCTCCTCTTTTATCAATGAAATACATATTCTCCCTTCTAGGAAATACATATTTTCCCCCTTTGACAACAATGCCAAAGTTGTCACATCATTTAGTCATCTTTGTTTACACTTGATTTATCCTTGCATGTTCTTTCCTCACCATTTTATTCCAACATCATACTTAAGACTTCTCCCCCATGGAATTTCCCACCACTACATCAATTCATACATATGATTTTATGATAAACACATATGAACTGATGCAATCAACATCATCCTCTAATTAACTTCAAACAGGGGAATAACCCCTAATCTTCCTCTGACATATTCAAAAGTATCCTTTGGTAGTATCTTGGTGAATATATCAACAAATTTTTCTTTATTAGACACATAGTCAAGCCTTACCTCCTTTTCTTGTACCTTCTCTCTTATAAAATGATATTTAATTGCAATGTGTTTTATCTTCAAGTGCATCACTGGATTCTTAGAAATATTTATTGCACTAGTATTATCAAAATAGATAACAATTGGTTATGTGACCTTCTCATGAATTCCCTCAAGAATCTTCTTTATCCATACTTCTTGCTGACAATTAAGAGCAGTAGAAACATATTCAGTAGATTGAGAAATACAACTCTACTTCTTAGTAGTCCAGGAGACTAATCTTTCACCAAGAAAGAATGCTCCACCAGTTGTGCTTTTCCTATTATCAACATTTCCTACCCAGCCTACATCAGTAAACACATTCAAAGATAAATTTCCACCCTTACCATATATATCATAAGCCACAAACTTCAGTTCCTTTGAGATATCTGAAGATCCTCTTAGCTACAACCAAATGTGAGTCCTTTAGGTTTGATGAAAACCTTGCAATAATACCAACAAAATGTGCAATATCTAGTCTACTATGTACAACATACTGTATTTTACTGGTCATGGATCTATACAAATTTTTGTTTACCTCTTTTGATTCATCCTCCTTAGATAATTTGCAGCATGTGACCATATGTTTTCCCACATGTTTTGAGTCTTCCATGCCAAAAAATTTTAGAATCTCCTTCATATTTTTTTATTGACTTATGTATATTCCTTTCTTTTTCCATTGTACTTGAAGTCCAATAAAGAATTTGATTTCTCCTATCATTGAAATATCAAATTAATTCCTCATTTATTCTGCAAATGACATGATCATTGCTTCATTTCCACCAAATATTATGTCATGAACAAAAAATTCAGTAATCAGTGTTATGTCTTCACTTTCAGATTTTAGATATACATTGTTATTGTCACTAGTTCTTGTAAAACCAATCTGAATAAGATATGCATGTAATCTTTCATACCATTCTCTTGGTAATTTATTTAATCCATACAATTATTTATGTAATTTACATACCATGTCTTTACCTTTATCAGTTGCAAATCCTCCAAGTTGTTCAATGTATACTTCTTCTTCTAACACACCATTTAAAAAGGAAAATATTACATCCATTTTATATACCTTAAAAACTTTATAAGAAGCATATGCTAAAAGTATCCTTACACCTTCAATTCTCAATAGGTGCAAAGGTCTCACCATAGTTGAGTCTTTCTTCTTGTGCATAACCTTTGAAAAATAGCCTTGCCTTGTTTCTGATCACTTCTCCTTTCTCATTCTTCTTATTCTTGAAAATCCATTTAGTACCTATAACATTCTTGTCTGTAGGTCTGAGCATTGAAGTCCACGTGTTATTATTTTCTATTTGATCTAATTCTTCCTTCATATCCATAACCCAATAATCATTTTCCAAAGCATCTTTAATAGTTTTAGGTTCTAATTCAAATAGCAAACAAGTGATTTCTTTTACCTTGCTCCTTGTCATTACTCCAAAAAATTTATCTCCAATAATGTGATCTTGTGAGCAGTGAAAATCAATTAAAAAGGATCATAATAAAAATTTACACTCAATAACTAAAAATTAGAACTACAGACATGATTAGACTGAAAAGAAAAACTTAAAAACCATAATAGATTAAGGATTGCAAACCTCCCTAAAATAGAATCCAATCTCCCTTTTGATCTTTTGATGTGTCCATACTTATGGATGTGTGCTCAAGGATGATTTATGCTCCAAGCTTCAAGATTGGGTTCTTCAAACTGATATTATAACTCTTCTTTGAAATTGGATATATGATTTTCTCTCAAAATAACATTATAAGTTTGCATAAAAGATGGATAAATTTGTGAAGGAATGAGGTTCTCCTTATAGGAAAATGGACTCAAAATGAGTGGTCAGGATGCAAAGTTGAAGAGGGGCTCAGATGCACCTAGAAAAGAGCACAAGGATTGTGCTTCTTTAAGTGCCTCTCATTGTGACAAGTGTTACAAGGAGAGAGGATGCAAGGGGAGATGAATGTGACCATTTTGGTCCATGTGCAAAGGGATAAGAGAAGACTCATAGAGATAGGGTGTGTAATGAGGGCTATAAGAAGCATTAATGAGGAATTTATGAGGGTCTTAATGAGGCAAGGGTGAGGGGATAAGAGATGGCTTGAGAAGTTTGACTGTGGGTTTGGGATTGAATTCCTAATCCAAGGATTAGGAATGTGACAAGCTTAGGGAGCGATTAGGATCAGGGTTAGGGTTTTAGATCGGTGATTAGGGAGACGGTGATGGGAGGAGAGAGAATGAGTGGAGGGGTTAATTAGTTGATCAGGGTTAATTAGCTAATGAAGAAGGGTTTGCATGTGTGAAGGGGTTGGGATGGGTTTGAACTTAGGGTTAGATGGTTGAGATTGGTTAGGATAGGGGTTAAGGTTATGAAGCTATGTGCTTAAATAGAATAGAATTAACTATTTAAATCACAAGTGGAGGAAAAGAGCATAATATGAATTAAGTTAAATGAATAGATACATTCATTCAATCTAATAGGGGAAATTGGGTTTAATTAACTATTAGGCCATTGGTTTCCATTTAATAATTATTCAGACTATAGCTAATTAAATGAATTAATCAGGCTAGGGGATAACATAGATCAATTAGGTAATGACTGATTACTTAGTTGATAATGTCCTAGCAGGCACTAAATGTGATTGGATGTGTAATAAAATTTAGGTGTCTACAGATCTTATGTATGATTAAGTTTCACATACCTTGGGAGTATTAATTCTGTTCTATGGTTACCTTCATCATCATTCACTAGTTTTGCATCATTCATTAGTTCAGTCACCTATGGCAATGTTTCTAGTTCTACCTGTTGAACATAGACAAATCTATCATAGGCTTCTGGTTCCTTCTTCCTATCTTCCTATTTATTTTCAAAAAGTTCATCAATTCAATTATTGGCACTTTCAATCATCTTCTTAGTATGATTGTTCAAACATTTATAATCTTTACTTCTAGTAGAATAGGCAAGAAATATTCCTTCATCACTCTTATAATTAAATTTACCATCTTGATCATCCTTCTTTATGTAGCATTTTCTTCCAAATATTTTGAAGTAATTGACTCTAGGAGTATGACTATAACATAGCTCATAAGGTGTTTTGTTTGTACCTTTCTTAACCTATACTTGATTCAAAGTATAAATAGAAGTACTTACAAATTCTCTCCAAAAGGTTTGAGCCACTCCCTTTTGTATCAAAAGTGTTCTTGCACAATAAATTATGGATTTGTTCCTTCTCTCTGCAATTCCATTTTGCTGAGGTATGACATTTGTCTCTTGATTCCATGTTATTCACAAAATATAGTGGACTCATGTGAGGTAAACTCCTCGTATATCATATCTAAGACACTTGAGTGCTTTACCTATTTCTCTTTCAAATCTTTCTTTATACACCTTGAACATGTAGGATGCATCAGATTTATTTAAAAATATAACAGACGTCATTCTAGAGTAATTATCAATAAACAAGATAAAGTACTTATCTCCATAGTAGTTTTTTGTTTTTATCAGTCTACACAAGTCAGTGTGCACAAGATCAAGAATTTTTTGAGATGAATAGACTTTACTAGTAAAGCTAGACCTCATTAACTTTCCTAACCGACACTCCTTACACATAGCATTTTCAGGCTTAGCCAAAGTAGGAAAACCTCTAACACATTTATTATTATTGACCTTTACCAAATTATCAAAATTAACACAACAAAATTGTTTATTCCATAGCCAAAAATATTCAACTTTAGCAAACAAACATTGTTTATTAGTAGAGTTCAATCAGAATATGTTACCTCTAGTATGTTTACCAGTACAAATGAAATCTCCAGATGTTCCTAAGATCTTGAAAAAACCATTACTAAATTCCAACCTGAAACCTTTATTATTCAACTAAGAAACACTTAACAAGCTATACTTTAATCCGTCAGCCCAATAAATATCATCACAATTAGTTTTATCATTAAGTTTTATTGAACCCTTACCTCTTATTACATATGGTGAACCATTACCAAATTTGACTACACCACCATCAAATTCTTCCATTGAAATAAATTTTCTTTTGTCAGCGGTAATGTGATGTGTACACCTACTATCTATTATCTAGTCAGTACTATAATTCATGCTTTCTCCTCACTATCTCCATCTACACCAGTTGATGGATCTTCTTTGACTGCAATAAAAAATATTTCTTCCTCATCATCTCTTTCATCTAAATCTTTAGGAGTCACTTCATCTTTTGCTAGGTAACATGCTTTCTTTCTCTTGTCTTTGAAGTTCCTAAATTTCTTGAACTTTTCCTTCCTATCATTGTCAGGACACCTAGATGCAATATGACCAATTTGTTTAAATGAAATTTTTTTTAATGAAATATTTTTTAAGGGAAGTTTACCTTTGTACTTTCCTTTTCCTCTAGGTAATCTCCTTGCTAGCAGTGTTCCAACTCTTCTTATTCTCTTTCCTCATACAAGATAGAATCATAGTCATGATTCCCTTTAGAACTGTTAGAGACTTTGTTTCCTTTCTTTGATGAACCAATGATTAGGGAAGCTTCGAATGCAAATTCTACGTTAGGCATATTCTTATCAAAGTTACTTAACTCAAAGGTAGTAAGCTTTCCAACCAAAGAATCTAGAGTCACATTTGTAGGACTGATAGATCTCAGTTCTTATATAATAGAGACTCTAATATAATACAGTGGTAGAAGGGTTATCAAAATTTTACTTACCACTTCATCTTCTTCAAGTTGACCACTAGCTCCTTTGATAGCAGAAACAACTTCCTTTAGCCTATTGTTGTATTGAGAAATGTTCTCTCCTTTGTGCATTCTCATTTCATCATACTTTCCTTTGAGACTGTCTACCTTTTCTCTTTGAACATGAACATCACCGTTGTCATTCCCAAAAATGCAAAAATATTTTTTTTGAAATAGATTAACTAATGTCTAAAAGCTCACAGTTAAGGGTTTACTAAGCATGCAAAAATAGATCTACAACTACCCAAGTGTACTAGCTTTCAAAGCAATATCACTTGTAGTGTCAAGGGGGATAATTCCCTATGAAAACATCCCTCAACCCTGAAAATAAAAATCATTTTAGTTAGACAAGTTTACTAGAGGGGGTCTACTTACATCATTTCATTTATGGCTAATAACTTTATCACAAGTTGTACTAAATGTAATCCATAACCATAACCTCTTAATTAGGTATATATTTGTTTCCCTTGCTAGATATAACCTAGAAACCCTAAGTTTCTGACATCTCAAGAATTTTAATGAAAACACTATTTTTACGATGGCCAATATACTGGCCACATATATTGGTAATATAAAATTAGCATTTCCGGTTTAAAGTCACAACCTTTTGGCTATATTAAACTTCATGGTTTACAAAGAATCTCCCTCTATAACTTAGATAATTTTAACCTTAAACTATGACTTCATTTATCTAAATGAATTAATCCAACAACTTGCTAAATAACCTATCTGATATTTAATTGGAAACTTTATTTAAACTATATTTCTCATTAAGCTAAAATCAAATATAATTAATTTACCATGGTTGGTAATAGGGTTTACCTAGTACTATAATAGTGTATAGTCATTATAATAATAAGGTAGACATTTACTGGTAGACAAGATAAATCAATGGCCCATTAATCTCTCCCATTTACGGTTTCGACTCATAAAATGTTGCAAATCGAATAATATATTGCATATGTTGTTAATGAATTAATCTTATAAAATTACTACTTTAACAGAGTAGTAAGTTATATTCAATAAATTAAACCGATCTAGAAGCTCAAAGATAATAACGTTCAAATTTTAATTTCATAAAAGTGTTCCTAACTAATAGGATTAACTTAGCTAGAAATATAAGATCCACATACTAAATCTTCACTAACTAAAATACATTTAGATTAATAATTCAATTAAATTAATATATCTTAATAAAAATCATTAAGTTATTATTTGCATTAAGACTACTATATTTCATTACTACAATTCATCCATTAAGGTCCAACTTTGTTTTTACACAATAATTTATTTCTATTCCATTGGGCAAAAGTCATTATTATTATTATCTCGAGCAAGGTGATTACTTAAGGAATATATATATTTTAATGAATGCCTTAAACATTCCCACCAAAAGTAATTTTTAAATCTCTCCTACACAAAGAAATAATACCAATTAAAAAGATATCTCCCTACAACTTTGCCCAAACCCTAATTCAAATTTAGGGCTGGGCCCAAGATTTCAAGCCCTAAAAATGAGATTTCTTACCCATTTCTCACATCTCTCTCTCTCTCTCTCTCTCTCTCTATCTCTCTCTCTCTCTCTCTCTCTCTCTCTCTCTCTCATTTTTCCTTCAATAGTTTTGAAACCCTAGTTTCTTTTAAGTTGTTTGTGTCTCTCCATTGCAGCATTGTTGCAGGTTGAAGAATCTAAGAAGGCCAAGGATGGAGTGCTCCATACATATATACATTTAGGTATATGTATTAACTTATATATATATATATATATATATATATATATATATATTGGATGATATCAGTTTTGGTTACTGATCATGCTGTTGATATTTATGTTTTGTCATTGATGTCAACATATATTTCTTTTGAGAGGACAGGCTGGTTACTTGACTGGAAGAAGTGTACAAACATTGTATGGATGTTTAAGAATGATTTAAAATGGATTTATGTAGAAGTATGTGTGTTGACCTTATTCCTAAGGTCGCTTGGATTTATGTTGTATATTGCGGATGTTATAATTGATTTGGTGAAGACTAGTTTTTGGATTGTAACTGTGATTCTGGACAGAGCAGGTCTCTGTGTTTCAGGTTTATCTTTCTGGAAAAGATATTTTAGATGAATAGAGCTTACTAGTGGATAGAAGACATATATTGGGAAAATGGGTTGAGTTTGATTGATGTTTGATGACTGGTGACATCAACTGTGGCATGTATTCTGAAGAAGACCTAATTGTTGGCCGACTTCAGACATGTAGCGTGTAAAATGAATTGTGAGCATGGATTGTGGATCTAGAAGTATAAGTGATGGATTATATTTGATGTTTACTTTTTATAGGTACCGTGTGTATCTTAGCAAGGGGTTAAACAATTATTTGTATATTGGAAAGCCTCAATTGGTCGACCTAATTAATTATTTGTGTATGAGGAAAGCTTAACTGGTTGACCTAATAAATTATTGTAAGAGGGTATATATGAGTGATATTTTCTTTTGAAAAGGTGTGATAGAGATTAAAAGGGAAGAGAAGTGAAAGATCGGAAGCTTGTTTTGACTGCTTGATGTAGAGCATAGTTTATGAGCAGAGTACTTCATTGGAACTGACCAAGAAAAGATAGCTGCTATCAGATAGTTCCCTAGATTGTATATTTTCTATATACACTTTTTTGGATTGTGAATCCTTGAGGGTGGCTTTAACCTTCTTTAATAAGTGTGCCTTGGAAGTGAGCTTACTATTTATTTTGACTCCTAACAGGGTCTATCTCCTAATAGGGATTATGTACTGTAATGTTGTAACAAGCTCCTAACAGGGCTAAATCTTTTAACAGGGATACTATACTCTCAATACATTATTTATGGGTGTTAATTCCCACCGAGTTTTTACCTTTAACATGATTTCTTTGAAAACAAATATTGTGTTATGGTGTTGGAATTTACTGTGTTATCATTTACATTTGCAGATTTGGTTTATAAATTTTAAAGTTTAATAATCTATATCACAACTGATTCACCCCCCCTCTCAATTGTCTTATGGACTGTTATTCCTAACAATTGGTATCAGAGCTTGTGGTACTTAGAGAGAAATTTTAAGAGATTTAGGTGATCCTGAAGATGAATTACTACAGGAAGGATAGTCCAAAGTTTGATCCTGAAAACTTTGACAGTTGGAAGAACAAGATGAGAACACATTTTCTATGTCTAGGAATTGATTACTGGATGATCACAAAGAAGAATGAAAAGATAGTGAATGAGGATGAGTTATAGAAGGCTACTGAAGATGAAAAGAAGCTATTTTCATGTAATATGGTTGCAATAGAATCTTTGATCAACGCACTTTTAGAAGTAGAATTCACTGAAGTAAAGGACTTGGATTCTGCACATGAAATCTGGACAAGATTGAAAGCATTATATATTGGAGATAAGTTTACAAAACAAGAAAAGATACAACACTGGAAGACAAATATGGAATCACTAAAGATGAGAGAAGATGAGAATATTAGGGAATATGGATAGAGAATTATTGAAGTCGTTACTAGTATTAGAAACTATGGAGGTACTTACAGTGAGGAAGAAGTGATTGCGAAGATACTCAGATCCTTGACACCTGCATATAGAACCAAAGTAAAAGCTATAGAGGATATTATACCTTTGAAACCAAACTTCACCAAAGAGATGTTGATTGGAAAGCTAACTACATTTGAGGCCGCAGAACTGGGAGACACTTTACCTAAAGTTGAGTCAATATTCAAGGCAACCGTGCACAAGAACAAAAAGACCTTGTCTAGAAATACAAGCACTAGTAGTAATGACCTAAAGGAATAACTTGGAGCCTATGTTGATGAATGGGAACATATACATGAAGAAGAAATAAATCTAGATGAAGTTGTGGCACTGATTGCTAGAAGAGAAAAGAGAGGTAAGGGAAAATTTGAAGGAAAATTACCTTTGAAATGTTTTTCATGTAACAAGAATGGTCATTTTGCATCTAGATGTCCTACAAGAGTTCCAAAGCACAAACCTAAGTTTTTCAAGTCTAAGTATTCAAAAGACAAGGAATGTTATTATGCTAGTGAGGGTATATCTAATGATGATGATGGTGACTATGATGAAATCAAATTTATTTCTATTAAGGATGATGAACCTATGCTTGAAGAAAAATCCTTAGTATCCCAAGTTGAAAATAAATCTGAATGCGTTATAAACAGTGGTTGTTCACATCATATGACTCGAGATAAAAACAAATTTGTGAGTTTGAAAAGACATGATGGTGGTGTTCTCAGATTTGATAAAAATAGTCCTAAGCTTATTATTGGAGTTGGATCTATTTCTTTGGATGGAAAGACTAACACTGACAATGTATTACTTGTTGATGGCCTTAACCATAATCTCTTGAGTGTTGGATAGTTAGTAGACAAGGGTTATCAATTGAAATTCACTGATGGGAAATGTTATAACAAAAGTAAAGCAGGAGACTTGATCGCATCTGGTACTAAATCTAGAGGTAATGTATTTGAATTGAACACATCGGAAGCTTCTTGTTTTATTGTGAAGGTTGATGACAGTTGGTTATGGCACAAAATATTTTTTCAGGTTAACTTTGATAATATTGTGAAGGAAAGTATGGCAAAAGTAGTAAGATTTCTACCTAAAATTGTGAAGCCCTCTAACTCTAACACTATGTGTAGAGAGTGTGTTATGGGGAAATAGACTAGAAGCACTTTCAAAAGAAAAGCTTATTCAACAAAAGGGAAGTTGGATCTAGTGCATACAGATCTGTGTGGTCCTACATGAACAAGATCATACTATGGTGAAAGGTACTTTATACTATTTGTTGATGACTCTTCTCGAATGATGTAGGTTACATACTTAATAGAGAAATATGAAGCATTTGACAAATTCAAGTTATTCAAAGCTAAAGTTGAGAATGAATCTGGTTTGAAGATAAAGTGTTTGAGATTAGACAAAGGAGGATAGTTTACATCAGAGCTATTTGATACATACTATGAAGAGCATGGAATATACAGACAGACATCAGTCCCTAGAACTCCACAATAGAATGGGATAGCAGAGTGAAGAAATAGAAGAATATTAGATGCTGCAAGGACTATGTTGGTGGAAGGAAATGTGTCACATGTTCACTAGAGAGAAGAAACTGGCACTACTATGTACACACTAAAGAGAATTCAAATCATAGAAGGTACAAGTAAGACTCCATATGAATTATGGTTTGATCATACACCTAATTTAAAATATTCAGAATATTTGGTAGTAAATGTTATATCAAGAGAGATGATGAGATAGGCAAGTTTGATGCTAGAAATGATGAATGAATCTTTCTTGGTTATTCCACTAAGAGTAAAGCATATAAATGTTTCAATCTGAGATTGAGAAAGCTAATTGAAAGTGCCAACGTGAGGATAGATGAAAAGTTTCAGATTTAGGAAAGGATGTATGGTTGTGGTAAGATTACAAAAGTGAAAGAGGTTACTACTGAACCTGAAGAATCTTTGATGATTGACAATGAGATTGAAGATGAACAGACTGAAGCTACTGAGACGCTGAAGACACCAAGATATGTAAACAAGAACCATCTTGAAGATCAAATTATTGGTGATGCAAGTAAAGGTATGATGACTAGATCTAGAGCTACAGATTAGATCTATTTGATTTCTCATGTTGAACCAAAGACTACTAATGAAGCATGTAGAGATGAATCTTAGACTAAAGCTATGGAAGAAGAAATTGAATAGATAAATAAAAAATACTTGGGAATTGGTTCCAAGACATAAGAAAAAAAAATGTGATTGGTACTAAATGGGTTTTTAGAAATAAGATGGATGAGGAAGGAATAGTGGTAAGAAACAAGGCAAGTCTGGTATGTAAGGGCTATTCACAACAAGAAGGCATAGACTATGAAGAAACATTTTCTCCCTATTGCTATATTGGAATTTGTGATATTATTTCTTGCTTATGTTGCACATAAAGACTTTAAGGTTTATTAGATGGATGTGAAGTCAACATTCTTGAATGGTGATCTAGAAGAAGAAGTTTACATTGAACAACCTCATGGTTTTCCTTTGACAGATGATGAAAACATAGTTTGTAGATTGAAGAAGGCATTGTATGGAATAAATCAGGAACCAAGAGCATGTATGAAAGAATGGACAAATATCTACTTCATCTTGGTTTCAGAAAAGGTAATGTAAACAGTAATTTATATTTGAGAACTGATGAAGATGGAATCTTAATTGTAGAAGGTTTTTTTGATGATATCATTTTTGAGGCAATGATAAGATGAGTAAGAAGTTTGCTAAATAAATGGAAATGAATTCAAGATGTCAATGATTGGTGAGATGAAAGTTTTTCTTGGTTTGCAAATTAATCTGAGTAAGAATTCCATTTTTATATCTCAGACCTTAACAAAATGTTGAAAAAGTTTGGAATGGAAGATTTTAAACTTGTTGGGACACCTATGGTGACTGGAAACAAATTGACTAATAGTGATGAGACGTAAAGTGTTGTACAAACTAAATACAGATCGATGACTGGAGGTCTACAATATCTAACTCACACTAGACCAGATATTACCTATGTAGTTGGAATTGTGGCTAGATATCAGGCAGATCCTAAAGAGACACACTTTGCTACTATAAAAGGAATTTTAAGATATTTGAAAGGGACAATAGAATATGGATTGTGGTATGAAAAATTAGAATATTTTACTTTGCAGGCTTATACTAATGTTGATTGGGTAGGTAATGTGGATGACATGAAGATTACAAGAGGTGTTGCATGTTTTCTTGGAAAAAGATTGGTTTCTTGGTTGAGTAAGAAGCAGAACTGTATTGCTCAATCTATTGTTGAGTTAGAGTATGTTGTTGTTGCAATAAACTATACACAAGTTATTTGGATGAAACAAATGCCGAAGGACATTGGAATAATTTTTAAAGAACCAGTGGTTATCCATTGTGATAACACTAGCATAGTGAATATGTCAAAGAATCTTGTAATGCATTCAAAGTCTAAACAAATTTCTATTAAGTATCATTTCTTGAGGGAGAAGGTAGAAGATAAAGAGGTTAAACTGAAGTATATCAGCACAAAGGAACAGATAACAAATATATTTACTAAAACTTTTCCAAAAGATGCTTTTGAATATCTCAGAGGCATTCTTGGGGTGGTGGCCCCTCCCAGTGGAAATTAAATGATGCAAATATGCATCCATCTAGTGGATCTCAGAGCAATATCATTCCCTGGACTTTTTGTATGGATCTACTCCTCAGGGGGAGTGATCGCAGGATAATACTATGGATTACATTTGGGTGATCTTACACCTAGTTGATGGATATGAAGATTTGAAAAAAGCTACACTTTACCGAAGACTACATATGAGTTATGGTACCCTTTGCCATTGCTTCCAAAGGGGGAAGGAATCTATGTGAAAATCCCTAGTGTTTTGAGAAATTTGTGTTGAGGATATTGAGAAGATTGCATTGAGAGAGAGTACTTTTGGGTTGATGCATATGGATTTTCCCATATGTTTCCATCAATGCCAAAGGGTGATATTGTTGGATGATATAAGTTTTGGTTACTGATCACGCTATTGATATTCATGTTTTGTCACTGATGTCAACATATATTTCTTTGGAGAGGACACACTAGTTACTTGACTGAAAGAAGTGTATAGACACTTTACGAATGTTTCAGAATGATCAAAGTTGGATTTATGTAGAAGGATGTGTGTTGACCTTATTCCTAAGGTCACTTGGATTTATGTTGCATATTGTGGATGTTACAGTTGATTTGGTGAAGACTCATTTCTGGACTGTAACTTTGATTCTAGACAGAGTAGGTCTCTATGTTTCAAGTATATCTTTCTAGCGAAGATATTTCAGATGAAGCGAGCTTACTAGTGGATAGCCAACATATATTGGGATAATGGGTTGAGTTTGATTGATTTTTTATGATTGGTGACGTTAGTTGTGACGTGTATTTTGAAGAAGACCTAATTGTTGGCTGACTTCAAACATGTAGCGTGTAAAATGAATTGTGAGCATGGATTGCGGATCTGGAAGTATAAGTGATGGATTATATTTGATGTTTAGTTGTTATAGGTACTATGTGTATATTAGCAAGGGTTTAAACAATTATTTGTATATTGGAAAGCCTCAATTGGCTGACCTAATAAATTTTTTGTGTATTAGGAAAGCTTAACTGGCCGACCTAATGAATTATTGTAAGAGGGTATATATGAGTGATCTTTTCTTTTGAAAAGGTGTGACAAAGATTAAAAGGGAAGAGAAGTGAAAGCTGTGAAGCTTGTTTCGACTGCCGGATGTAGAGCAGAATTTATGAGAAGATTACTTCATTGGAACTGACCAAGAAAAGACAATTTCTATTAGGGAGTTCACTGGATTGTATATTTTCTATATACACTTGTTCAGATTGTGAATCCTTGAGGGTGGCTTTAACCTTCTTTGAGAAGTCTGCCTTGGTAGTGAGCCTACTATTTCTTTTGACTCCTAATAGGGTTTGTCTCCTAATAGGGACTATGTACTGTAATGTTGTAACAAGCTCCTAACAGGGCTAAATCTTTTAATAAGGATACTATACTCTCAGTACATTATTTGTGGGTGTTAATTCCCACCGGGTTTTTACCTTTAACAGGATTTCCTCGACAACAAATATTATGTTATGGTGTTGTCATTTACTGATTTATCATTTACATTTGCAGATTTGGTTTATAAAGTTTAAAGTTTAATAATCTATATCACAACTGATTCACCCCCCTCTCAGTTGTCTTGTGGACTGTTATTCCTAACAATACATACATTGTTTACTACATATTTCTAAATACCCATTGCCAAGCAACAAGGTTTTTGTCAAATAGGGGCTTCTTAAGAAGGCGTTGTTTGCCACTTTATTTCTAGAGTGGCATGGGCTTGAGGGAGGGTGGAGTCGCTGCCATGGAAGTCGCGGCCACCGCTCCTTCCATAGTCTACAGCCGAACGACCATGACTATGGCAGGGTGGTGTCATGGCGCCATGGGGGGCCAAGCCCTTTCCCTCCCCTCCGCCTTCCTTAAAGGAAGGTCGGTGGTGGATGGGGGGGACGGCCTCCCTGCCCCTCCTTTTTTTTTAATATAGATTTTATTTTTTATTTTATTTTGTTTTAAATTTTATTTAATGTTATATATATATTTATATTTATACATATGTATATATATATGTATGTATATATATATA
>MU224609.1:972575-988186 GCA_018584345.1 Thuja plicata | reverse complement strand
TATATATATATATATATGAATTGTTGAGAGTAGAAATTATCAGTTTGCTAGATATACATAAAGTTTTTTTTTTAAATATAGCACTTGTAAAAAAATATCTTTTTAAATTCTTTATATATATATATGTGAAGGTATATATATAAAACATGAGCATAAATATTCTATTTTTAATAGAGAACTCCATAATGAGTAGATTAAAATCAATTTATACATATAGAGGAATTTATAACTCAACAATCCAAATTTGTATGTGTATGTAACCATAAATACATATAAATTTTCTTTATAAAACATAAGCAGATCATTTAGTACTAGATGAATATTATGAATATTTTTTAAGACATGCATTTTAATGAAATCAAATCATTCTAAAGCAGCATTTTAACACTCATATATATGTCTTTGTCTACTTAATACTTCTAATAATGTTAAGAGTAATACTACATTGGTCAAAGGATAACATCTATGAAATGCAGAATTTAAATTTTTTCTTTTTTTAAAAGAGAGATATACCTCTACATAAAGATTTTTCTTTGGCTTCCAAAAAAAATATGCTTCACTCCCATTGAGATATAAAATACACAAATAAGAGGAGCGTAACATTAAAATCTAAAAATTTCATAAATAACTAAACTTCCATGTTACTTTATAAACACAAACTAACAATACTTTTCTTTTGTTTTTTATTAAGGAAAATGGGTTTTGATGGAAACCCTACAGAAGAAAGTAAAGATAACTAAAGCATATAAGCATTACATAACAACCAACAAAAATAGGCAGACCTAACAAAATAGTCCCAAACAATAGAAAACCAGGGATGCACACCAAATAAAACCAGGAACATAGAACCAGAGGTGCAAATCAGGAAATGTCTCTAAGAATCTCAGCCACCCATATCTCTAGCTTGGTCATTCTCCTTGCAGCTTCTCTAAGTTCGGCCAGCTCTTTGTCAGCTTCTTGGTTTTTCATCTGCTTGGCTTCCTCTCTTGTTCCCTTCTTATTTCCTTCTTCTGGAAGTTGCTCCCTGTCACTATGCATCGGCCGATCCTCTTTATTTCCTCTTTGTTCTTGAAACTTGTCAATGATTACCTTAATATTATCATTTGAGGCTTTAAGTATGTTGTAGCTTTGCTCAGCTATTTTAACCATTGAGGCTTCAATTCCTTCAACCCTATGCTTCAGATTGGTCACTCGGCTATCCATCTCCCTGTCCTCTATAATATTCTTTTTGTTGTTGATTATGCTTTCTTTCTCCATCCTGTCCATTCTTTTTTTCAGCTCATAGATTTCATAGTAGGTCCATTTAGTTGATCTATAGCTGTCAATTGCACTATTTTTTGCATTGTTCAACACATCCATTTGGGGATCTTCCCTCGTATTGTCATTGAATATCACCAGAGCAGGATCAATAAGCTCTTCCATCTGAATTTTTCCCTTCTTGTTTTCCTTAACCAAAGTCCTCACCATTTCTCTCTTTATTCCCATTTTTGCAGAGACCATGTTAAAATTTCTCCAGACTACCTTTTTGTTTTTGCCTGTAATACTACAGGTCTAATGGTCTTCGCCATACTCAGCAAAACCTTGGTTGTGGACATCCTCCTCATTCCCCTTCCCCTGACTCCCCTCTTTCTCTGGTCTCTCCTCTTGTGTTTTTTCCTGGCTAGCCTACCTCTCCTCCTGGGTTTCCACCTTTATTTGATTCCCTCTTTTAAATCTTGTAACCCTCTTCCCCAAGCTTTCCTCCTCATTCTGAGTCAACATTTTGATTGTGATCTTCCTCTTTTTATCCATCTTTCCCTTCTTCGCACCTTGTTTCATTTTTATATCTTCTCCCAAACTCGCATTCCCCGTTTCCATGCCTTCCTCATTTTCATTGTACTCCCTATCCGATGATATCTCAATGTGTTGTTTTATTGTCTCCAGTTTGACTCTTTTCTTCCCTTTCTTCATCTGGAGAGGTTCTTCCTCCTCAATCTCTGAGTGCATGTCTCTGCTATCCTTTGTGTTAGAGGGGATGTAATCCTCCCCCAAACCCTCCTCAAAATTACCTTCCTCCATGCCTTTGATTTCCTTTCCCAAAGTGTGAGCTTTAAAGTACTCATAAATTAACCGTAATAAACCCTCATGGAAAGTCGGGTTGCTAATGTGTTTCTCCTTATTGTCATTTATGTTTTCATTGATGGAAGAATAAATTAAGAAAGGGATGGATATCTTTGCCCCATACCTGAAGTGGCTGAGAAGCATGAAATGGTGAGTGCTAATGCGGTCGAACCTTGTATCTAGAGAGATGAATGTGATAATTGCCCTCAACACAAATCTCCATAGAGGCTTGATTGAGCTTGGGTGGTAAAAGGTGCCCTTCTTTATTAGAGCACGCTTTTCAGCTTCATTTTTTATGAAATCCATCAAAGCTTGGCTGGAAATCTTCCTATCCCTATAAAACTTCTTACTTATGATGGGAATGCTAGTCACCACTGACACGATTTCCTCAGTTACCATGAAAGTAACCCCATCAATTTTCACCTTCACTTCTTTCCAGCTATTGACCATCATCTTTGTAACAAAGGGCTTCCACCCATGAATGCATTCAATGTAAGTGGTCACTTCACCCTTATTCAAAATCTCCCAGACCTTGGATCTCTGGTGCCATTTTTTTGTTTCTCTCTCCGGCTCTCTCCTATGCCTTTCTCCCACCATTTCTGAAATTTCCCTGTTTCCTCTATTTCTGGTGAACTTCTCACTTAGAGCCTTCTATTTTGTAATGATATTGAGTTGGAGTTTCAAGAGATTTCTTTTTGCCTCGTAAATGCTATAATTAATTATGTGCCTCCAAGTGTGCTGATAGGGCCTAAAATTGATTATCCCATCACGTCTCACGTACTTGCACATCATACAGGGATTCTTTCTCCATCTCTCATAACTCTTCATTATTATCTTTTAATAACTCTGAGTCTTCCCAGAACTCGATCACTTTCAATGATGTTTACAATTTCCAGCGGTAAATTATTCCCATCATACCATTTCTTCACTCCTTCATTCTTGACTCCCATGTTTGCCAGCCTGTCCACCACCTGGTTGGCTTCCCGGTATTCATGTACCACATGGACCTGATCAAAAGATTTAAGGATTTGTCTGCACTACCCTATTATATTCTCAATGGTCCACAAAGGCCCAGTCTTTTCATTTAGGCAATCTATGATGTTCTTTGAATCCCCTTCAACCCATAAGTTCTTGATTCCCATTTCCTGGGTGAGCGTTAGGGTATGATGTTCCATACTTGCCTCTGCATAGTGGTTGGTTTGTGATCCCAGGGGGCTGAAATAGTAGCAATACCTTTGCCATGTGAGTTCCTTATGATTCCTCCCACCCCAGCCATCCCAGGGTTACCCTTTTCTGCCCCATCAAAATTAGCTTTGAACCACCCTTTTGGTGGTAAAGTCCATCTGCAACCTAACCTTTTATTATTATAATTTGGCCCATTTATGTGAATAGAGGTGGAACCTTTGCAATTAGTGTAGTTTTCCAAAAGGGCATTTGCAATGTTTTGGGCTACAACCTTAGCCGGGGTAACCTTTTCCCTAAGGATCCTATTGTTTTTCCCCTTCCACAACCCCCAACAGATGTGTGGCATAGCCCAAGACCAAAGATGATGACCACTCCCCCCTGATACCATTGGTCAAAGAGTTCAAGAGTAGTATTAGGGAAACACTAGGATGTCTCAAAAAAAGATAGGAAATGATGCCATATCTTCCTAGTGAAATCATAGTGGATAAATAAGTGGTCCACATTTTCACTTTGAATCTTATAGAGGATGTATCTATTAGGAATAAAATTACCCCATTTTATAAGGTTATCCACAGTCAAAATACAATTTTGGAGCAAAGTCCAGAAAGAGATGTTAATCTTAGGGATGATACAAGGAAACCAGGCTTTGGCCCAAGTCAGGATAAAATCAACATGATGCATCGTATCATATCCCGAAGCCACTGTATAGTTACCATCCTTTGATTCCCCCTAAACAAGAACATATTTATTGAGAGAGGGGAGTGTGACCCAAATAGACCATAAGATGTTTAAGGTCCAGGGACACCTCAGTAAGATTCACCCACCCATTGTTAGTTTTGTAGTCACTGACTCTGCTGCCAAATCTTTCAATGCAATGTTTAGACCATCTGTTGTATGGCTCCAAATTCCATAAAGGACCCTATCTAAGCCAATCATCATGCCAAAAGTTAACATCCTTACCATTACCAACTTTCCATCTTGCTTTTGCAGTCACCATGCCTTTAGTCCTTAGAATGTCATTCCATATGTGAGATCCCTTCGGGTCCAAATCTCTGCTAATGAATTGTTTCAAGGTTAAGTTAGCTACATATTTTTCCTTCATAATTTCCCTCCATTCCCCTGTAGAGTTGAAGATTCTCCAAATCTACTTAGCTTGCAGAGCTTTGTTGAACTGCTTCAGCTTCTTGATGCCCAGGCCTCCATGTTTTTTTGGCTTGCATATAGTATCCTAAGACACAAGTGGGTATTTCTTGTTTCCATCTTTGTTAGCCTTCCAAAGAGTTTGCCACCTTAGCAGGGATTTTAGAGAGGCTCAGAGCATAAGTAGGAAGGTTCTGAAGAGTAGATTGAATCAAAGTCACTTTCCCAGCCTGACTCAAGGTGATACCCTTCCAGCCCACCAATTTCCTATTGAATCTACCAATAAGGCCTCTCCAGAAGGCCTTACGGGGTTTGGTTCCAAGCAGAAGGCCTAAATAGGAAGCTGGAAAGGAGCTAATTCCATAGCCCAGAATGCCAGCCATTCTCCTTTGTCTATCCATGGGAGTGTTAATGAAGAACACTAAGCTCTTGTTCTAGTTAATAAGCTGACCTGTAGCATTGGAATAAAAATTTAGTATATTCTTGACATTTCTAGCTTCCTTCATCGAAGACTCACCACCCAGAATGGTATCATCAACAAATTGTTGGTGAGTAAAAGTGAAAGGGAATGAAGAGGGTTGAAGCCCACAGATTAGCCCCCTTCCCTTATGATCATGAATAAGCCTTCCCAAGAATTCTACCAAAATGATGAAGAGGATTGGAGAGAGGGGGTCCCCTTTCCAGAGGCCCCTAGAGGATTTGAATAAGTCTGAGGGAGAGCCGTTAACCAAGACTGCAAAAGAAGGGGTGGAAACCAACTGAGAAATAATCTTTAAGACCATCATACTGTTGCATCCAATCTAGAGAAATGAGGGCTCTTTCAAGGTGAACCTAAATACATTATGATCCCATTCTTCTATTTGACCAAGTGAAATTTCCCCACCTAACTCCACATCTACGAGAGCCAGATCATTGATCAAACTAGCAAGTTGCTGCCTTCTCTCCAGGTCAGGTGGCAGACCACCAAATTTCTTAGATTGCAAAAGAGGAGTATTGAAATCCCCCATGATAATGGCTTTTGGTTCCTTAACTTTGGCAAATAGAGTTCGTATCTGGTCCCAGAAGGCACGCCTACAATTATTTGTGTTTGGCGCATAAATGTTCATTATAGCCCAACCCTCTTGATCTATTGGGTTATTAAAATGCATAAGTAAGATTTTTTCCTCATTCCAACTGATTTGAGCATTGAGGTTATCCTTCCAAAGCACCCGAAGGCCTCCAGAGGCTCCATCTGAGTTGGTTTCAACAGTCTTCAGACATTTTCCAAAGGAGATGCCATCAACTTTATCCTTTTTCATATTTGTCGCTTAAATAAAAAAAATGTCTGGTCTATGGTCCCTTATCATATTTCTAATTATTTATTGTTTGTGGACTCCATTTAGCCCATGGATGTTCCATGATATGACCTTAATGATTTCTTAAGAGACTCCTAGATGGTCCGTTGGTAACCATCCACAATATTTCTTTTTTCTTCTTCCTTTCTAATTTGATTCATACTCTTCCTTCCAAGTGTGTTAGACTTGCTTCCTGTGTCTGCTTTAGCCCTACTTCTTGTTTCTATAGGAGAGGTCGGAGATGGGTCCCTACGATTTTTCTTTTTTAGTGTTATCCATGCTCCCACATTTTTATTGGAGGCATCTTTGTAGTTGTCAAAAAGGGCTTCCATTCTTGAGATTTGTCCCGACGTAGAGGAAGAAACCATTTCCAAAAAATGGCTAATCTTCCCAGGAGAAATGTAATTTCTTTTGGTGACATTTGATTCTTGGGATAGGGCTGGGCCCTATCCCTTCTTGTGCTTCCCATCTTCCTATGAATCTGGGACAAGAGAGAGGTCAATATTGGCCTCACCAGTAATCTCCCCGTCTTATGGGTTCTCCTGACCTCCCTTGTCACCAGTCACATTTTCATCCCCTAGATGTGTTGGGCTAACTAAAACTCCTTTGCACTCCCTGCCATTACTTGGATGGGCAAGTGGGTATCCCTTATTTTCCCCCTCTGTTGGTATGGACCCTTCGGAAACCAATTTCTCTAACTACCAATCCAGGCTATCAGTAGTCAGCTCCCCTTGAGGGTTTTGCTTTTTTCACAAAATTTCATTTGGGAGTTTCTCTTTCCAGACCTTTTTGGTGTGTAAGAGGTCCTTGTTCAAAGGTTGTTGATCTGGCCTTTTTCCTTGTTTGATTTTCTCCTTTCAAGATTTTTCCATTGTGATAGCAAGTGGGCACTGATTGGCTTTGTGTCCAGCTTTCTTACAGTGGAAGCATGCAAAGGGGACACTCTAATACTCTATCTATTGCACTCATTTTCCCAATCTGGATTGGAAAACAATAGTTTCTTACATATCTTGACCTGCTTCAACCCCAATGCATATCCTCACATATGTGAGTCATTTCTTTTCTACCATTATAGGATCAATAGATAGCAACTCTCTGAAGGATCTGGAAATACCCTCAAACACATCCTCATGCCAATATTCCAATGGCAATTCAGGAAGTCTCGCCCAGACTAGTGCTTGGGTCAATAAATCATTGTTGAGATCCAGGTTAGAGGTCCATTTTTATAGAATAAGGGTGGATCTACCCACTAACCAATTCCCTGCATAGAGGATTTTGGACAGATCTTCTTGACAGGAGAACTCAAAAGACATAAATCCTTTTTCCATAGCCAAAACCACAACCTAACCTTTGAGATCCCATTCTTTTTTAACAAAGGTTCTAACTATATCAATATTGGGTCTGGATCCTATGAACTTGCCCACCAGAGTAGCGGCCATACTCAAAATATTATGATCAATAAGCTCATAAGGCAGTTCTAAATCATAGATCCCCATTTCTTTGTTTGATACGTTCTTAATAATTGGGAAAGGAGACTTACCAGAAGGTTTGACCCCAAAAAGGTTTTTCCACCACCCCAATGGGGCCCTTGCAACACCTGTATCTCTCATTTCTGGGGTAGAGCCCTTTTTTTCTCCTAGTTCTGGCTACAGTATCTGTGGAACCCCTTCATTTGTGGAATCCTCAGTACCCTGGTCCTTGCCCTGATCCTAGCAAGTGCCCTATTTGCTTTGTCCCGAGCCAAAAGTTTTCCCGCCCAGTGCCAAATTCAAATTTGTGCCTCCAGACGCTACTCCTCGATCACCCATCGCAAAATCCTTCTGCGAGTAGGACATTCCTATCCAATACTTTTCTTTTTTTTTCATGGAACAATAATATTTTTATTTCACTACATGGTTTGGAACACAAACATTTAGCCACACTGACTATCACATGTACCAAATGTTGAATAATCAAAATCTTCCTATTCAAGCTTTCCTTTGCACAAAACTAGATTACATTACATTAGCCACATAGGTTTTTCATAAAACTAAAAGTAAGATATGCAGATCTCTTTCCCCCTCCTTTCTTCAAGAGTTCCAATGCATCCAAAATCTATAAAAGAATACAAAAAATACCATGGGAAGCTCACCTCCCAGCCTAGGCCTCTAAGAGGCCACCCCCGAGCTTGGGGAACCAAACAAAGGTGGGCTACAAATACACCAACAAAATAACTATATACAAAAGATTACAGACTCACACAATACTCCCAACCAAGGCAACACAATGAGTCACACAATGACCCTAAAATGGGGTGAAGAGGACCAAGTAACCATTGGGGAGAAGGCCAAATCCCAAAAGTAAAACAAACAATTCCATCACAAGGCTTAAAAGATTATTTCCTTAACATATTTCTCCTACTCCCATACATCTTTATTACCCCCATGGATTCAAGCCAAAAACAACACCCTTATGATCCCCAAGAAAACAACAAGGGATGGCTTCATGGAGCTCATACTCCATGTTTTCTCCCTCTCCTCCTTGAGGAGATACTCTACACCCAAGGGTTGTCAAAATCCCTCACCCCCAAGGCTAATCTTCCCTCCCAAGGGTGAGTGGACCTTGAGACTCCCATAAACAATAAAAAATAAGAAAAAATTACAAGAATACTCTTCACAAAACAAAATTGAAGAAAAACAAAAGACATTCATAGCACCAATTCATCAAACATACTACATTCATTTTCCAATACAACATAAAAGAAACAAGGAGTAAAATACATGAGGTCCACCAGCCTAAGTCCAAGCTTATGGAAAGAAATTTTTGAAAATCTCCCTTAAAGCCTAGTTTATTTCCCCCAAGCTTCTCCAATTTTAGTCAAGTCTCTAAGTTAGATAGTGGGTGTTCGAACTCTCCAACATGGAGAGTCACCACTAAAAAGGCCACTAGAAACTCATGGGAAAAAGGAAAGCCTCTAATTGGTCTCTCTTCCCTAAGCATCTTACAGCTTTCTAAAAATAGATCCAAAAAGGGAAACTCAAAAAGGTAGGCAAAGTCTTAGCACCTAAATGGAAGGGTGGTCTATCCAAGATCATGCTTCCAAAAGTTGATTTTCGTCCATCTTGAAAATCCAAGTTTTGGAAGGGTCGCTTGGTCAACCAAGGGTTATCCTAGGGTTAAAAATGACCCTTACCCATAGGTATAACACGTGGGCTACCTAAAAATGACCCTAACACACCCCTAGGTACTTTTCTAACCCCCAAAAGTCCTTTTAAAGTATACCCACGAAATTCAATTGAAGTGACCACACCTCCAGTTCCCTAATTAAGGAATACACATGGGGATCTAATTTGGTACTAACCTAGGTAGGTGGGCACCCAATCCCTAAGTGGACATTTCATGGTCCTAAGTACATACACAAATGTCAAGTGACATATACAAACACTTACACATCACTAAACACATGGCAAATCCACTTGAGCATAAAGCACTCAGAATTAAATAAGAAAATAACATTTATGAAATCAATTCAAACAATCAAAAATTTATGTTTACACATTAAATCATGATACAACGAGGTCTTTTCTCTCATTAGATGCAACCTTGGCTTAAAATGAGTTCATATATACCTATGTTTGGTTCCCCAGATTTAATACCATGGTCTCATACCTGCACATTGAATCCAAATATCAGTAGTCCAAGGAGATAAAATATACTTCATAAAGAAAATAAACAATATTCAAAACCTTAAGGAAACATATAAATACTAAATTTTATCACCTAAGATCATAAGCAATAAAAATTTCATTTAAGCAAATAACATAAAGTAAGATTCCAATTGCATGATAATTCAATTAAATGTCAATTTCTAATAATTGTCATATCATCACTAATCCATCACATAATCATAATGTTTTCCCAAACTAAATGTCTCAAAATGAATGATCCATAATAGAAACATAATATAGTTCGTCATGTACATCATAAAGAACATGTATCCAACATCCAAAATGATTAATCCACGACATAGAGCATAAAATCCAAAGTGCATCAAAATATAATGTATCATGTGCTAAGTCTATCATAAGAAAAAACTTGGAAAGCTATGATGGGCTCGGGGTGAGGCCTCACATCCTCCCCCTAGACATGAAATTCCTCCTAGAGTTCATAAAAAATATGGGGATACTGTGCTCTCATATGCGATGCGTCCTCCCATGAAGCTGTAACCTCATCATAGAAATCCCACTAAACTCTAACCTGGTCTAGCTCTCAGCCTTGAAGGCCCAGCATCCGGCGTGCCAAAAGGTGGATAGAATCCAATGCTAGCTTCACATCTGACTCCACCTATAAGGCATCCCAATCTATCATGTGAGACTCATAATAAATATATTCTCTCAGAACAGAAACATGAAACACATCATGGATGTGTGACAGGATAGGTGGCAAAGCTAGATGGTAGGAATCTTGTCCTATTTTCTCCAAAATCTCAAATGGTCCATTAAATCGAGGTGCAAGCTTAGATCCCTTTCTGAAATGGATTGGACTCTTATGCGGTCACACTCGCAAGAAGACTCTATCTCCAACCATGTAGACCCAATCTATCCTCTTTTCTTTGGCATACTTCTTATGTCGATCCTTTACCTTCGTAAGATGCTGCCTAATCAAGGCTACCTGCTGCTCCATCTCAAGAACTAACTGTGGTCTAATGGTTAGCATGTCCTCAATCCTATCTCAACTCAAAGGTGTACTTCAAGGTCTACTTTACAAGGCCTGATAGGGTAACAAACCCAAGGATGAATGATGCCCATTATTATAGGAAAACTCTACTAAATGTAGGTAATCCTCCCACTTAACCTAATGGTCCATAACATACATACAAATAATATCCTCGAGCACTTGATTAACCCTCTCTATCTGACCATTTGTCTCTGGGTGATAATATGTGCTAAAATTGAGCTTGGTGCCCAAAGCTGTCTGTAATTCTCTCCAAAAAGATGATGTAAAGAGAGAATCCCTATGAGAAATGATCTTATGAGGAATGTCATGTAGTTTGACAATGTCCCACAAGAAAACTTGTTCCACTGTTGGTGTTGTAAAAGTGGTACGGATGGGTGAGAAGTGGGAAACCTTGGTCAACTTATCAACTGTCACCATAATGACATCATGGCGATGAGATGACATAGGGAGACTAACAATTAAGTCTATAGATATAACATCCCACTTCCTCTTTGGTACCTCGTGAGGCTAAAGGAGCTCTTTGGGATGACCATGCTCTGTCTTAACCCTCTAGCACTCAAGGCATTGGGCTACTAACTCTACAATGTTTTGCCTCATGCCTGGCCAGTGATAAAGTTGTATCAAATCAGCATGCATCTTCTTGACTCTAGGATGCATTGCATAAGGGGCTCTATGAGCCTCTATCATAATAGTATTATGTAAATTCCCAGAAGAAGGTACATAGATGCATCCTCTATGATGTAATAGTCCATCAGACTCTAAGGAATACTCTAATAACTTCCCCTCAAGGGGTCTCCATATGGACATCAAAGTCATACTCACATAAGAACTCCATCCACCTCCTCTACCTAGAATTAAGGTTCGGTTGAGGGAATATATATTGCAAACTCTGATGGTCTGAATGAAGCTAAAATTGATGCCCTAAGAGGAAGTGTCACCACCTCACTAAAGCATGCACCACTGCCGCAAGCTCAAGGTCATGGGTAGGGTAATTGAGCTCATGAGTCTTAATTTTCCTAGACTCATATGCTATAGCTCGCCCACCCTGCATAAGTAAATATCTGACCTATGATCTGAAGAAGGAAAATTTTGACAAGCTTCCATACAACTAATTATCCCTCAAAAATTGTAACACCTACCTCAAGTGCTCCTTGTGTTCCTTCTCGTCATGAGAATATATCAAAATGTCATCAAGGAACGCAAACAAAAATCTATCAAGGAAAGTGCATAATACCCCATTCATGAGGCTCATGAATACATCTTGGTCATTCGTAAGACCAAATGGTACAACTGTTAACTCATAATGTTTGTATCTAGTCTGGAAAGCTTTCTTATGGATATCACTCTCCACAATTCTCAACTGATGGTAACCCATTTTAAGATCTATATTGGAGAACACACGGGCATCCTATAACCAATCAAACAAGTCATCAATCCTAGGCAGTGGATACTAATTCTTAATGGTTAGTTTGTTTAAATGTTAGTAATCCATACACAACCAAAGAGACCCACCCTTCTTTTTGACAAAGATAACTGGTGCACCCCAAGGAGAGACACTAGGTCGTATGTGCGCCTTCTCAAGGAGCTCCTCTAGCTAAATCTTGAGCTCATTAAGCTCATTAGGAGACATCCTATATGGTTCTCTAGATACTGGAGTGGCTCTTGGTACGAGGTCTATATGGAAATCAACTTCTCTATGGGGAGGCATAGCAGGTAGTTCCAAAGGAAACACATCTGTGAACTCCTCTAACATAGGATGATCATCAAGGGAAGTTTCCTTATCCTCTTCCTCTTCCCTATCATTGATAGTGATGGAGAATAATTGGCACCCCTTTTGCAAGCTCTACTTAAGCTGCATTGCAGAGATCATACAAATGGATACTGGCCTTTTGAACCCCTGAAAACTGTAGAAATGTTGTCATCATCTAATCATTATACCCTCTTTTGTCGACAATCTAGCTTGGCTTTGTGGGTGTAAATCCAATCCATACCAGGCACTAATCCATAGGATCCAAGAGGTATGATACATATATCTTCTATGGAAATCATGATACCAATCTGAGTCTGGAAATCCTTAACTAAGGAGGTGACAGGTACTCTAGAAATTGAGGCTAATTCTACCTCCCAACTAACTTCTTGTCTAGCTACCACTAGCCTACAACACTCCAGGACCAATGGAGAAACAAAATAATATGTAGCACCTGAATCAAATAAAATAGTAACTTAGTTACCTCTAATCATGCATGAAGCCTTAATCCAAAGTGCATCAAAATATAATGTATCATGTGCTAAGTCTATCATAAGAAAAAATCTCGAAACCTACGATGGACTGGGGGTGAGGCCTCACAACTACCATGGACTGTTACCAACTTATCCCATATATCTTTAACATATAATCCATTTCTTTGATATCTAAAAACTCAACATCAGATAGAGAACTCACAATTTATATCATTACAGAGCTATGTGTTGGAAATAATCAAGACTAACCAAGTTACTGAGAGGGGAGGGGTGAATCAGTAACTCTTAAAACTTTAAAACATTTATGCATATGTATATACTTTGACCATTCATTCATCTAATCTACTGCAAGCATGAAAATATAATCATTCATAACACATAGACACAAAGATTTGGTGACCCAGAAACCTTCCAAATAGAAAGTAAAACTGGGGTGGGGATGGTACCCACAAAACTTTGGTACTGCAGTATAAAGTTGGCCGGTTAAGGCTTACAATGATCACTTCTGATGATCTGCCCTGTTAGAAGCAATTAGGACTGCTAGGTCCACCTTGTTAGAGGATTTACAAAAATACAATGAAGTATGCACTCTGTTAGGAGATTTACAAAAGACTGTTAAGTCTACCCTATTAAAGGATTTACAAACTGATTCAACTGTTAGGATGAAATAGTAGATCTTGACTTACAACTTTATTGCTGATAAGATCCTTTGAGTACTAATCACCTTCTGTGATAGATATGGCTATTCTTCTCCTTTGCAAAAATGCTCTGCTCTGCTGCCTTATTGCAGTCTCTGCTTATTATTCTTATTTCGCTCTTCCACTTTCACACTTCAAATGGTATAATACATTACATATATATACCGTTCCCATAATTATAATTTACAAGGTCGGCCAAATACAAATAAATAAAATAAGATAAGCTTATTTCTAAGTCGGCCTTTCAGAAGTAAACAAAATATTACTGAGTCGGTAGAAGCTCGGGTTCCTCAAGCTGGCTCGGTGATCTTCTAATACTCGGCATCCACTACAATACTCGGCATCGTCATGCTCTCAGTAAGAGTAGAGGCTCGGTCCTTACTAGTCCCGAAGTGTAGCTTGGAACTCGGTAGCCGCTGGTGACTCGGTAGCTATAGTGTCACTCGGTAACCGCTGGTGACTCGGTGGTAACTGACTTCTCGGTTGGCTTCAACTGATGGCTCGGTAGTTACGGTGAAGCTCGGTGACTACCGTCTGCTCGGTAAATGTTTCTCTTCTCGGTAACCGCTGAACTGTTCAGCTCGGTATGAACTGTTTAACCGCTGAGCTTTACAATGTGATTACTGAATGCTCGGTATAAGCTGTGAAATGAGTGATGAGCTCGGTAAGCATACAGAATCGAATAAGTGTTTTCACTGATGACAAATATAACATAATTCCAACACTATGTTCTAGCATTCTTTTTATTTGGTTAGGAGTTAGGATGCCAAAAGGTTGAACATACTTGGTTGTGAGATGATCCAATTCTTTCTCTCTAATACCTAACAGATGCAGCTTCATCCTGCTTACCCATGTAAAGAAGTTTTCCTTGGATAAATTAGGTACTTCCTTTTTATACATATTCAGATCTTGTACCTAAGATGTTAAGCCTTCACAATCAGGAACCCAAATCTCTGATACCAATCATTAATATAGGTCTAATTACTGATATGGGAGCGATGAATCAGTAATTAGTAAAACAATTTCAACCTCTTTTACACTTTATGCACCAAAACATATAACAAAAACTAACATAAGTAGAAATTTAAATGAATACATCCAAAAGAAATAAACCACACAATGTAAAAACCATCTTTATCTCATAGAAACCCAAATGTGAAAAAACCATGGTGTGAGATGATACCCACAAAATTTGTACTCTTCTAGAATACACCCTATAAGGAGATTTCCATGTTCAGGTTTACAAAAAATTGTTAGGTGTTACCCAGTTAAGCTATTTTCCTAAGACATTTTGATGCAATCATCCATCATAACCAACAACTTATGATCCCAATTTCATGATGACATCCAAACAACAACATACTTTCTTCACTTTCTTAGAGGCATACATATTCATCCATAACATGTTCACTAACAATCAATCATAATCATCCATCAAATGACTATTATCAAATGTTATTCATAGATATAAAAACATTATATTTGTAGAGCCATCTATAATTCATGAAATATGAATCATTTAAATCCTTCATCTATCCATTTCTTGCAAAAGGAAACCAAGAATTGTCCAACTATCAAATTTACTGTATTCTGGTCACGAAAATACAGTCATAAACAATAATTAATAACTCTAGAAATATTGATAATAAATCCAATCGCTCCGGTCATATTTTAGAAATACTATTTATAGAAATATTCTCTGAGTTATAGGAAGATCCAATGGTTAAAATAAAATTTATGATGATTTTCCCAAGACTGGTCGTCGTGAATCAGGGTTTTGGGCAGTTACAAACGGTTTTCACCAAAACCCTCATAACTTTCTCAAAACTTAATGAAATCAACTCAAATCAAAAGAAATGGAAATATTATTAAATTTACTACTGTATCATGATAAAAATACACTTGTTTCCAGACTGTAAATGGCCGTACAAGGCCTGGAAACAAGAGGGAAAACTTTCAAAACTACAAAACAATAGATTAAAACAATGCAAATATGATACCAAAATATTTTTGATGTTTTCCAATGCCTTCTCCAGATTTACATCATGCTATGAAAAAAAATTATAGAGGATTTTATATCCTTTACATCTTCATATGGAAGTTACAACTACCCAACTTCCTCTTATGACCATTGAACTTTCTATTTTGGCCTTTTACAACTTTTGAAAAGTTGCATTGTGCCAACTTTTATGCAATC
>MU224609.1:921780-970744 GCA_018584345.1 Thuja plicata | reverse complement strand
ATTACAATGGGCTCTTTTAGCCTTACATATTGATTCATATTGACTCAAAATGACATTAAAAATGAAAATGTGATTGAGTTTACTTATTAATTGAGTTTTATCCTCATACATGCTCATATCATTCTTTCGTGCTTGGTGCTCCTGCACCACATTTTAGGATATTTTCCTTTTTAGGAGAAGCCTTGTTAGAGGACTTAAAACAAAAGATAATGTGTCCCCTTTTTAGAGGATTTACAATAAAGATATGTTAGGATCCACCCAGTTAAGGGATTTCACCATTATAATGATTAAAACAAAATAGATAAAATGATCTATGAAAAGTACACTACCTTTGCATAATCAAATCCTATTAAGCTCTGAAATACATTATCATATTGTATACTCTTCCTTGGCTTGATCGCACTTTATTTTTTCACTTTCTTAGTCACTGAATCCTTCTACAATTCACAATCAACAAATAACTTCTTCAACTTTTTAATATATAGAATTACTTCCATGGACTTATAATAAACCCTGGATCTAAGATATGACTGATCTAGATCATATTAGGTAAGATACAATGTATCTAGACACTCATTAAATATTTTCCTCTGAGCACATTGGCTTACTTTGGTAGTTGAGCCAATTCAAAAACTTGTTTGACCAAAATAAACTTCTTGAAGAATCCACCTCAAACATATACATCGATCAATCTAATGTTAAGTAAGTCCCACAAATCATGGAGATAACTTACTACTTTACAAAAACCATCACTGATCCTATTTACACATTTAATTCCTTCATCGATCTACAAATATTCATATCTTGTTCAAGAACTCTGTCTTGTTTACCTATTCATTTTGTTAACACCGCTTTGAGTTAATTAAAGTAGTAGCATCAGTTAACATTATGAGTCTCACTCGCAAACATAGTATCTTGACATTGTTTATAATCATATCCTATTACCTCTCCATAAAATACTTTACCTATTTGAGATAACATTCAAATCACTTACTATTTTAGCAACTACCCATTTTGAGTCCAATCAAACATAACCAACTCAATTATTCATATCAAGAGTCGAGATGGAAAATTTAACATCACAACACATGACACAATATTCCATTAGAATATAAAATTTAGAAACATAATACAAATCATGATTGACTTACTTAATATGTGGTAACATACTGAAAATACTAAGTCAATTAGTTGACATCAATGACAACCAAATAAATGATTCATCTATCATCAAATCGGTGCCAATCTTCATCAATGCATCACTTAGCATCACTGCATCAGTTATGCTAAAATTAACTACTTCATGATATTTATCTATGTGGTATTGGAGGAGAGAATTATCTATTATAATGGGGTAAAATACATTGTTAGTCTTATTTAAGGGAGGAAGCTCTATATTTCTAAGAATTCTAAATTTTATGGAGGAAGAATACTATTATATTTAAATTGTTTTATGATAAGACATAAAACATTACTCAAATCAAATTATTGGTTGTTTAGTGTGAACCATATTATAACATATCATGCTTCAATAATCCTTTATGATGTAACTCTTATTAATGAATATATCTAGGAGTCTATGTCTTGTGAGTAGATTAACTTGTTCTTAGTTGTAGACTCTCATTATTCTAACTTTCAAATTTATATTACTAGATCATGTTCTCTACTCTTTCAGCATTATCTATTGTCAAACAATTTTAATTATAGTTGTATCATACTAAAAAGTTAGCACCCATAATTTGTTGCTCTATTAGGCCCCATTTTGGTGATTTTGAGATGTGATGTATGTTATGCTTGATCCTAGCAACCTGATTATTATTTTCCCATATCTACCCTATCATCCTCGCACCTAGTTCAAATTTGGGTTGATTTTCTTAGGTACATAACATCCTAGACATTATGTACCCAGGTACATAACATTTTGGACATTATATTCTTGCTTTTTTAACTCAAATTTGGCCAAGAGCTCTATGTTGGGGTTTTAGTGGGAAATTAGATCCTGTGCTCAACCTGACTTATTTTCTAATAAAAAAATGTTGGATGAGGTATATAAAAACCTTATTCCTCCTTATATTGAAAATAATTCATATACATTCATCATCAATTATAAGAAACCAATCATTTTCAAGAGATGGAGAAATCAATCATTCAAGCAATTGGATTCAAGATTTGAAGGCAAGAATCTAGTCTTTTTGGAAGCATCCAAGGAAAATTAAAGGAAATCCTCTCCACTTTAACAATATTCTCTCCCATTAAGGCCAATTAAAAGATTTCACAATCAAGCAAGAAGATCCTTCCTTCCATCTTCATACATTTTCACTTCATTGTAAGTGATTATCAAGCATGTCTACATTAAAGATTTAGGACTAGAATTCATAGATTCATGCATTTATGATGGTGTCATAGATTCCTTCCACATTCCAAGGTTAGTATCTTAGATTCAAGAAACATTCAATTATCTTCAAAAATATGAGTAATTTCTACATCCATTTACCCTTTTACAAACATATCCTTATGCAATTCCTTTCATTTTCAATATTGATTCCTAAACAGGTGTTTGAACAAGGAAAACTACTTTTAAGAAACCTTTTGCCTATTTTTCTATGTCTGGGAGCAAGTTACAAAGTTTATAGAAATGTTTTAGGAAGATTGGGAACAATCAGTGGACCCTAAAAATTTTAGTCAAAAGTACTAGCTACAAAATGTCTATAACATTATGTACCTTGCAACTTCATCCCAAATCAAAATCACAGGTCAGTATTCTAGTCTAGACCCTAATTCAACTCATTTCTAGTTTTTGGTAGTTATTTATTATTCTATAATTCCTAGATCTATCTATATTGGCATATTTTACTTCCTTTTATTGCATTATCATTTTCACTTCCCTCTTTCCATTTCACACTTTACAAATATTTAGAAAAGAAATATTGTCTCATTGAGTTCTTAGGTCCTACTTGAGCCTATTGGGACATCTTCCTTGAAAATGTACAAGTTTTAAAACAAGTAATATACCCCTTTGAATTGCTTCCCTTTTCTCATTGTGCATTTTGGTGAACCCAACCTATAACATTTCTTCTTCTAATTTTGGTGGTTAGATATCCTTTGTATGCATGTTGTACTTATAGGTTCATCTCAGTACACATTTTTTTGAACCCAATGTATGACATTTCCATTCTAAATTTTGGTGTTAGATCCTCTTTTCCTCATTTTCTATTTGATGGTTACATGTGATTTTCATTAAATGTGCAATTGTGCTTAGTTGATGAGTGTTTTCATATCTCTTTCAAGGTTTAGATTTATATTAGATCTAATTACCTTTTATTTTATTGTGCATGAGTGTTATCACATTGAGTTCTACCTATAGTATTTTGGTTAGGAGAAACTATAGACTTATGGGTTCCTTTGATCCCGAGTCCTCTCTGTTTCCTAGGAATCTTGATGAGTCAAACATACCTACTAATTAAATTCCTCCTATTGTTGAGAAAAACTCTTCCCACACTTATAATAATAAATATGAGTCCTTAAGAGTTCCTCCTATGCAATTGTAAAATATTTCACATGACTTTGAAAAATTTGAGCAATGGTTAAGACAAGAGAACTCCAATCCCGGGGTCATCCTAATAGTAGAGGGTTTGAAGAAGTTAATTCACCATAATGAACATGGTATTAATAACTTGGGTAGTATCTCTCATCTTATTTATAACAATTTCACACATATTAGATATTGTGCATAAGAAATTGGTTTCACTCCACCTACCACTAGTGTTGAGACGTCCATTTCTATTCCCACTTCAATACCTAATGTGTCCACTTATGCTCCACCTCTCATAACCACTTCCATTCAAAACATTAATACTACATATATTATCATTCCTAATCCTATTTTTCCTCCTCCTTCAAGTGTTCCATGTGCTTCTTTACCTTCATCCATGCCCACTTACAATTGTGTTCCATTTTCATATCCCACCATTCCTTCCATTTCCCATAATGATCCAAAATTTCACACATATTTCCTACATCTTTTTACTCAATCCACTATCAATAGCTTGGCTCAAACCATTTCATCTTACTTCAATATTTTGCATCCATGACTCAATCTAAGTTTAACATTCCTACATGTGACATTGCTAGTCATTTGTCCTTAGACATCATTTGTGTTGTTATCCCTCAATACATGGAAATTCCTCATTTATATATTTATAATGGTAAGGGTCATCCCTTAAATCATGTTAAAACCTTTCAATAATTGTGTAGTGATTTTCTCATGATCATAGGTTCATGGATAAAATGTTTACTTGAACCTTTCAAGATAAATTCTTGTAATGATATTGTTCTTTGCCTCTTTACTCCATTAAATCCTTTCAAAGGCTTGCAAATTATTTCATCCAACAGTTTCAAAACAATATTGGTCCTAAGATTTCTTGCATTTTGTTGGTTTTTTTTCTTGCTACCCTGGATTCTGAAAGATCATTGACTTCTCCTATGACTGTCAAGAAACACAATGAAATCAATCGCTACTTCATCCACAAACTAGGACAAGAAAATCCCAGTAATAACAAGGTCAATTGACCTTATTCACTTTAAACTCCATGAAATTTAGGTAGGTGTACCTTTACTTCATCTACATGTTCAAATAACTCTTATACAATTTCCCCATTACATAACCACATGGATATAATAGATAAAATTCAATAATTTCTTTGACAAACAAAGCACATGATAGTTTTATATTTTCAATTTGTTTCACCATACTTTTCATGAATCACCTATAGCCAGTGCCTAATCCACTTGGGTTACAGATTCAAATCAAAGCCTAAAATATCTGATAGTACAGTCCATTTATTTCTCAATCACAAGAATTCAAGGAGCATATGCCTTACATATAAATTCCCTTTTTCTATGGATGAATATTATCAAATTCATAATAAAGTACAAAATCTCATAGTAGATTATCTCAGGATTTTAAATTTTTCCTTGAAAGACAACAAAAGATAAAAAAATCATTTCTGAAACCTCAGAGAGAAAAATTGAGAAAAATCCTTAATTTATATTCAATTCATAAAGAGTCGATTTTGATACAAAGACATACCACCAAGCATTAATTTCTAATTTAATGTCAAATATTGTACAAGCTTTCTCAGAGAATGCATAAATTCAAAATGTATCACACTGTCTTTAACACAGACTAACTTCACAACAAAATTTGGGAACCCCCTTGAGTGGTCATAAAATTCCTTTTATAGACTAAGGAATGCAATAAACTATTAATCACTTAGGGAAAAAATAAAAGCCTGAGAAACCCTCTTGAGACCATCAAATTATACAAACATAGGAATTGGTATCAACAAAATGGCACCTGGAACCCTCTTCATATTTTTAAATAAACTAAACCAAATATCTCCTGCTAACTCATCACAATTGGCTCATACCAACCTGATCTGTACAGTGCAAGGCAACCATGTTAACGTTGATCTACAAAACATGCCCATTAAACTACTTCTCTGTTACATGGAATGCAGAGCCATGGCATTGAAACCCTTAGGATAAAAAAAAAAATTCAAAAATCCCTTGCTAATCGGTCACCTTTACATGCCAAAATAATCCAACAACCCAGATTTAAACCTCATTTTAACTTTAAAAGGCAGCCGTTGATCTTCCTTTAAATTACCCAGGCACGAAGAAAAATGTAACCATAAGAATAGTCAACCACCCTTGACCTCTAAGTGGAAGGCCTTGAATGACCTTTGGAACCACCTATTTACCACTCCATCTATGTCAGCCCCACCAGCCTTACTGCCGACCCAAGACGCATGACAACATCTCGTTATCTCATGCTCTATATCTTCCCAACACCTTTCTTTGCGGGATGACGAAGACCGTTGGATTTGATTTCATTTTAACTTCTCTCATTTCCTTCATGGGATAGTGACATTGCACCACCTATCAACTTGGTTCCATTGTTTGTCTCATTTCCTATGCCATGTGGCACTACCTGATTCATTGGGACCTCTACCACATCACCTATCTACTTGAACAACCCTACCACATGTCACACCATCATGATACTGGGACCTTTCTCTGTCCTAGTCAATCTCTTTATAGGATCGTAGAAGACTGACACCTGGCACCCTGCATACTTATTCATCTCGCTGCTCAGCGGACCCACAATGCCACGCGTCATCACCTCATAATCTCGTGCACTTTCTCTTTCATCATCATCTCCTTTACGAGATAGTGACATCGTGCCACCTGTCCATTCACTTGACCACTCCCCCACAAAAATTTCCTCCACTAACAACCAACTGTCTTCCACTAAGCACCCAATCCATCAATTCATCTTCCAAAAGGAACATGCTTTTTGACACTTAACTATTTCATGTTAGGGGTTAAAAATATTGAGTAACTCCCCTACATGGCCAATCTAGGATATATGCCCTTAAGGCATTCTTTTTAAAATAAAGGCGCAGATTGGGTGCCATGGATTCTGATCATTTGGTTCACCTTAGACATGCATGGAGGGGCCCTATCTGGCCTAAATGACAACTTCCCTTACTTTTCAGACCCTCCATGCAAAAAAAAACCAAAAAAACTCTCTGCAACTCTAGCTTTCCGTAGCTTGCACTGGATGATACACTCTACAAAACCACTAAAACTGCATGTATGGGGCTACAAATGGATAAAAAAGCTATAGGAAAATATAAGAAGATACTTACAAGGTGTCTATTCATGAAATACACAAGGTGTTGAATAATTTTCTATCAAATCCTAAGTACTTCCAAATAGGTGCAGTAGGTCTTGTCATGCCTTAGGAAAATTTCAACATGGTAATCACAAAAAATTGATAGTGCTAACAGTGGCTCTAATTGGGGATTTTTCAAAGACAATTCAACTTAAGAACCCAGAAACTCTCTGTAGAAGAAGACCAAACCTAGAACACATGACATAAAGAAAACACAAACTAGTGTGCTTGGATTATGATTTTTTATCTTCATGCAAAGAAAGGCTTCAGGAATTATCCATGTACTGGTGATTCCTGAATTACACGATTCATGCTCTGTAATTAATATGAATGCATCCCATGACATTAAAAAATTGTATAAGGGCCCAACCATAGTGATTCAAACTTCCCATGTTTACCTTTACCTTGAACCCTTGCATTCCACATGAGCACCATATCACTAACCTGATACTTTCTATCAGTGACCCTTTTTATCAAATAAATACTTCATTTTTGTTGCAGCTTGATGTTGGTCTTTTGAGCTTCCTTTATTTTTTCATCCAATTCCATAAGATTCATAATCCTATCTTCCATTGGTTCAGAGATATCAATCTCCTCCTCCTGGATGAACCTATATAAAGGCAGTAAATTATTCAAAGGCAATCTGGCTTATGCTCCATATACTAACTCAAATGCGGAAACCCCAATTGCTTTCTTCATTATCACCCCATCAGTGCATAATTCTAGCTTAATCTTTGAGTCCAAATATTTTTTATTCTTCTCCAATGTCCTCTTAATTATCTTCATTAAGATTTTATTACTGGACTCATCTTGTCCATTTACTTGAGGATTGTAGGGAGAAGAATAACCAATAGTTATCCAATATTTAGCACATAAATCTTTGAACTTCTTTGACCTAAAACACATAGAATTATCCATAACCAATTTTACTGGAACACCAAACCTTGTAAGTATTTTATCCATCAAAAAATTCATAACCATTTTTCTTGTGGCTTTTTTGGTTGTTATAGCCTCAATCCATTTTGTGAAATAATCTATAGCCACAAAAATCCATCTGTGACCCCCACTAGATTTCTCACTTATTTCTCTAATAAAATGCATCTTCCATTAGCAGAATGGATCCTCAACTTGAACTATAATTAAAGGTAAGGCTCCCTCATATTTCAATTTCCCTGAAAACTTATGACAAGGCTCACATTTGGCTACATAACAATGTGTGTCAATAAATATGCTAGGAAAATATTATCCTTCCCTAATGATTTTATGAGTTTTAGTCCTTGCTGAATAATGCCCCCCACACACTACATTATGCAAATATTTTAAAACCCTCTCACCTTGAGTTTTATACAAACAAAATAGAAGCACACTATCTATTTTTTTCCAATACAAGTCATTCTAAATTAAGACATACCTCTGTGGCTGGAACTTTAGAGTTCTTCTCTAATTATTAGTCATTTCCCCTAGACACCTCATAGTTTTCAAAAAATAAAGAATATTAATGTACCAAGGCTATTTTTCAATACCTTTCTTTTCATTTAACTGGAAATTGTTTACCCAAATAGCTTCCAAGTTTGTCTTTTCCTTTAGCTTTGCTAACCCTAAACCTTTCACAAATTTTGTGATCTGGATCTCCAAATTGAATTCTTGAATATGATTGATCCACCTAGACCTTCTTCCAGTAGTCTCTTATTGAGAGAAAATATCCTTTACAATAGTACTTGAAACATAAGCCACCCCATTTCCATTCACTAATTATGGACTAAATATTTCACAGCCTTTACCAAATCATATGCTTGTTTCTCCATCATTTCATACTTTAGTTGAGCAGCCTACAATGACTTACTAAAAAAACCAATAGGATGCTCATACCCTTCAATGTCCTTTTACAAAAGACATGTTGCTATAGTATGAAAGGAAGCAAAAGAAAAAAACTAGAATGGTTGTTTATAATCAGGTGAATTCAACACTGGGGCCTCTTGAATAGCCTTTTTAATCTTAAAAATTCCTCTTTAACAACATCATCTCACTCAATTTTAACATCCTTTTTTAAAATTTTGGAAATAGGCTAAACAATCTCAGAAAAGTTAAGAATGAATCCTCTCACAAAATTAATCTTTCTCAAAAATGACTATACACCCTTGATACTTTTGGGAAAAGGAACTTTATCAATAGAAACTATCAGGATCAATCCTAACTCCTTCTCTAAATACAATATGCCCTAACAGCATCCCTTCAGTAACTATAAACTCACTTTTTTTAGGATTCAATGACACACCATAATCTAAATCTATACAAAATATTTTTTCCAAGTGTTTACAATGATCCCCTGCATCTTTAGAATAAGAAGTTATATCATCCTGATAAACCACCATAATAACATCAATAAATTCTTTAAAAGATACATCCATTTCTCTCTAAAATGTAGTATATGCATTGGTCAAACTAAATGGCATTCTGGCATATACATAAGTGCCCCATGGAGTAGTAAAATTTGTCTTGTACTATTCAGACTCTTTTACTTTTACCTGGTTGTATCCAGAGAAACCATCCATCATAGACAATAAATCACAACCAGATACCTTTTGAATCATTGCTTCCATATTGGGGAAAGAATAATTATCATTTAAATAAGTGACATTCAAATTTCTAAACTCCACACAGAGTCTGATATATCCATTATTTTTTCTTACTAGTACTAAGTTGGAAACCCAAGAGGAATGTCTGATAGGTTTAATGATTTCAGCCTCTCTAAGTTTCATCAAGTCTTGCTGCATTTTTAGGGCCAAAGTTGGAATAATGGGTCTCTGCTTTTGTCTGAAAGGTTTGGCTTCAAGCTTCAGGGGAATCTCATGTTGAAAAAAATCCACCCTATATGCTTTCAGATCCTCATAAGACCAAGAAAAAAAATGATTGTACTTTTTTAGTAAATTTATTGAATTTGTTTTGACATGAGGAGAAAATTTCTTTCCCAAGTATACTATCTTAGGAGAAGATTCAAACCCTAAGTTAATTTCTTCCAAATATTCCAACTGGTAGAAGATTTCTAGTGAGAGTTATTATTATCATCATTAAAAATACCTTCCAACTCTACCAGACCTTGTGGAATCTTATTTTTATATAATTGAATAATTTATTTTCCAATTGTCATCTATTTTTCATCTACCACTTCTATCAATGAATTACAATCAATCTTTTGACCATCATAGTTATCAACACATTGAATGAAATTTAGAATATTACTGTCATCTTCAAAAACATGCCAATTATAAATATTGGCAGAATGGAAGGCCTTGACTTTGTCTCCATTAGGGAAATTCCAGTCAATGTTAAATCATTTTCTTTCAAAGCAACATTTGTAGAAAATCAGCCATAGTATTTTTGACCTTTCTACCCACTAAATTGAAAAGGCATAAAAAACTTCAATTTATCCCATATTGCATGCATGTATTGTTTCAATATTTTATTTTTTAAACTATAAAAATATTTGACCTGTGAAACAACTAACTTTGAATCCCCAAAAACCCTCAACATTTTGATCTTATGTTTCACAGCCAATTCAAGCCCTAATATTAGTGCCTCATATTTAGCAATGTTATTTGTGCACTCAAAAACAAGCAAAAAGGAGTACTTAAATGTGACACCAGATGGAGAAATAAATAAAATACATGCTCCTGATCCATCTTTGGAACAAGAACCATCAAAATAAAACTGCCACAAACCCTCTTGTTGTAACTATGGTTCCCTGATAATAGGTTTAGTGCTTTTTGACAAAGCCTCGACCTAATGCCCTCTAAAGTTATCTAAACTGGTATCAAGAAAAAAGGTCATTTGATTAGGATCCATTTTTCCACTAAAATAGGGGCTCTAGGATCCCTATACAACTTTACCTTATTAGCATTAATGGTAATGGTAGTATAAGATAAATCCAACTGTACATTACCTCCAACTGCAGTTGTCCACTTTCTTGACAACAACATCCCATAATGAGGCTGAATATCAATAACAATTTTGTCCATTTTGTATTTTACCTCAAGGAGTGAAACAATTGTTACCTCAAAATATTTCATGGTTCCTATAATAGGTACCTCCCTATTATCCATTGCATAACATGCTCCATATGAGGTATCAACATTCATGCCCAAACTTATCATAACGTCATAGGGCATAACATTAACAGGAGCTCCTGAATCTATTATACAATTTATAATTATCCTGCTATTTATAAAAAGGGTGACATATAATGGATCTACCTGTGAAGGCTCCTTGGTAATTGTGTCTCCCACATAAACCTCTGGGGTCTTAAAATCCTAATTCTTTTTCAGTTCTACATTATTAGGTTTAGTCTTTGATGTATTCATAATATCAAAAAACAAAGAAAATATCGCTTCTCTATGTTCGTTGATCTTCATCATTTCTACTATAGATACTAAAACCTTCATTTGTGTTAAATATTGTTTTATATCAAAATTAGGAATGTGAATTGTACTAGGAGAAGCATACTTACTCTTGTCAGCTTTATTTTTCTCATTATATGTCTTAGAATAACTATTATTCATAGAAAGTAGTTTGGGCTCAATGAGTTCTTCAAAATGCACTTTCTCGCCTCTTGAATAATTTAGATTAAAATGCTTGATACCAAGGACCTATTTTGAGACACCAGAGATAACTTTAAGAAACCCCTCCTAAGAAAAAGTGTAAAATCCTAGTGAATCCTACATTAATCTTGGGGAAAATATTTCTTGATGAAGGCAAAAATAATTTCCAAATTAGGAAAATAAAATAAAGGCAAAGGCGAATTTTTCCCTGCCGAATGAAAATTCCATAAAATCCTGATGAATAATACATTAATGTGGGGGAAAATATATATTGTATAAGGTGATTTTTTTTCTTTTGAAGTAAAAAAAATTATAATATATGAGGCAAATGATTTTCTTTTGAAGGGAAAAAAAATATTTGTACTAGCGAATTTTATGTGCCGTTTGAAAATATATTTATTTTATTGGCTAATCTTTCATTAATTATGGGAATAATAAATATTTTATTGGCAATTTTGAAAAGATGTAACTCGGCAATGCATCATGTGGGCCAACGCCAACAAAGAAATTGTTTGCATATTAAACACATTGGTATCGATAAGGACAAAAGGTTACATCGACGCACAACCTAACAGTAACATCCATCATTTTATAATGTTAAATGTATTATTTGAGACCGTTCGATGATCCTAGATCAATGACTGAAATTCAATTTTGGCCCCAATTTCTTGAAGAAAATAGAGTTCTCTAGGATGTTCCCGGAATGATGACACGTATCAAATTAATATGCACCATAACCATTGTCTAATTAATGCAACATCACGTAATGAAATGATGTATTACATGTATCAAGTCTTACAACTATTTGCATGGATGGTTGATAATGTATCACAGTTTTCGTTAATAAAAGAAATGTTTTATCACTGACACTAAATCTGGCTATTTCTATTTTCACACACTCGTGCATTTAATATGAAAGGTTTATAGAATTTTGAAGGAGAAATGAACCAATTTCACACACTCGTGCATTTAATATGAAACATTTATATAATTTTGAAGGAAAAACAAATTAATAAGGTTAGAGAAAGAATTGAGGGATATTTATAGATTATCTACGCTTCTTTCTTCTTCAATTTTACTTTGGTTTGGGTCTATCTTTGCTAATACTTGAAAGATTACCTCTTGTTTAGGTATTTAGGTTGTATAATTTCTAGTATTCTAGTAGTTGTTTTTGAAGATGTACACTCCTATCCATTTGATAAGCACATCTATAGAGGCATAGAAGGCCTTTTTGGGCTTGCTCTCAAACCAAACCCTTGAATCAGTTTGCAAGGAGGTTGGAACCTTAACAAATGAGGTTGTGAGGATGGTGTTGGACCATGAATTTTTGGAAAATATTGATAAGTACTGAGTTAACATGGACATTACGTCCCATTTTTGGCATCTCTTATGGACCTCGGGGGAGAGAAGGTGGATATGCTCCTTATGTTAAGGAAGGTATTCAAGCATGAATTCTTGGGTGACGTTGTTTAGGTTTCCATTTTTTTCACAAATAGGGGTGGGGATCACTTGGGAAAGTGATCTACAAAAGATTCTTGAGCCAAGCCAAAATGTGGCCATGCAACCTTTTCTTTTTAACCTAGATGTTCAGCAGTCGGCACGCCATCAAAAATAGTCATAGATTGGTAGGGATTTTCTTCACAAATAGTTTATGTTAGATGAATTGATGGACTACAGATGGTTATCTAAATTCATAGAGCTTATCATCTCTGAAGAGTTCTACTTAGACGGGGGGAAAATACTTAGTGTTGTGTCCCTATGGCCTGAAATGTTGACTCTAGTAGGTTTTTTTGCCACTACCTCACCACCTCCCTCATTTTTTCTTTAAAGTTTTGTAGGAACTTCAAGTCTCGAAGTCTGAATATAGTAAATTTGTATAAAATATTAATGAAAACTTTGCAACTTCATTTCAGTTTATTTTTATGGATTTAAATTTAAAATATGTATGTGTGACATATGTGATTTTATAATTTGTGAATTTGAAAATGAACCAAACAAATGTTAATGTATGTGTGTTATTTATTTAACAGTAATAACTTAACTTTTTCATGTATCATGTAACATGTGTGAGACTGCAAAATTCTGAAAGTTTAAAGTATTCAGTTATTCTTTAAACATTAAAGTAGAACTAAAATCTAAAATTAGCATAACCAATTTTATTAATGTGGTGACTAGTCAGTGTCATTTGCACTTTGTGCCAATACCAAATGGAAATTCATAAAACATCTAATAATTCCAATGTCCTTACTCCCGTCGAGTTAATATCACCTCTTTGGTTGCCGAGTTGCCCATCATCACTACACGTGGTATGTACATTATACTATGAGTATATGGATACCATCGACACGTACCTTAAAATTGTTTGTTTAGAACCATAAATTGTAAATGTATTAATCGATACCATTGATTGATCATAGATCAATGGATGGAATTTTATCTCGGGCCCAGTTTCTCAAAAGAAACTAATTTTTGTAAAAAGTATGCAGAATGGAGACACATTGCAAGGTTGACATGATAACTTGCAAGAAATGAATGTCTTGTCAAAGTGGCAGTGACATTCTTTAATTGTGATGATCCACTTGTTAGTCATCACGCACATCGCACGATTTCCAAACTTTTAATAGTACAGACTGTAGTTATTAGTATAGTCACTAAATTAGTAATCTTCCACACTCGTAAATTAATGAGAATGATTTACCTAAAGATATGGAATATATGGAATAGGGATATTTTAGACGTTATTTCTTTCTTCTTCATCAATTTCAATTTTCTTTTGCCTTTCATCCCTAGCCCTCTGATTTTAAGTTTTTAGATCTGTAGATTCATAGAATTTTAATTTTTTGTGTTGTTTGAAGATTTAGGTTTTTAGATTAGTGTATCGAGGCTCTACAAGTAGAAAAGGACACACCAATTAGGTTGATAACCACATCCACTGATGAGCAGAAGCCCTTTTTGGTCATGATACCAAATGAAGTTCTCACTTCCATTTGCAAGGAAGTGGGAGCTTTCATTAACAATGATGTGTTGATGGTGCTCAGCCATGAGTTCATTCACAACGAGAAGAGATACCGTGTCAGCACAGACATTACGTCCTACTTCCTGGCATCTCTTCTCGACCTCGAAGGAGATAAGGTAGACATGCTTATGCTCCTGTGGAATGTTTTCAAGGAACAATTTATAGTGGATGACGTCCAATTCATTGTCTTTGCATAATCAAGGTTGGGGATCCCTTAGGCTGATGAAATTGAAAAGCTTATCTAGCTAGGTAGCAATTTGGAAAGGCAACCCTTCCTACTGAACCTTTATGAAAGGCAGCTGACACAATATCGAAAGTAGGCGCGGCTGGGGATGGACTTCCTATGGGAGTGGTTTCACCTTGACGACAGGGTGGAGACAAACTACTCCTGGCTCAAAGAATTCATCGAAATTATCCTCTACAAATGACTCTTCTCAGATAGGGATGGGTAGGAAGACCCTTAGTGTTACTCTTCTTGAAACGGAGGGTTTCCACAGTTCGTTGTGTTTTTTTGTTTTTTGTTATATGATCAACCTGTGCCCTTGTGTAAACAAATTTTGTAATTGTTTTTTAGGGATACTTCCTATTTAGTGATTCACAGTCATACTATTTTATAGGGTTCAGGACCCAGGGGTGCGACTAAAATTTTTTTTTAAATTTTTTTTTAATTAAGTTTTATTTAATTTAATTTTTATTTTTTTACTAAGTTTTTAAATTTTTATTTTTATTTTTATTAATTAGTTTATATTGTTATTTAATATTTATTCTTAAAGTTTTATGATTAATATTATTAGTATATTTATTTTTAAATGGTGTATTTGTTTTTATATATAGTTTAGTATTATTAATTCATTTATCTTTAAATTTTATATATATATGGGATTTTATCAATTGATTAATAATTGTATAAAAATTGGAAGGTTAATTAATTATATAAATACTACATTTGGACCTTCCAGACATGTTGTAATTATAGTTGAATTTTGGTAATTATTCAATAGATTAATTTATATGTGTTAGATTGTATAAATTAATCTATAGAGGCTTATTGTGCATTTTCCTTGGAAATTGAATTATAGTTTTGTTAGTAATTTTATTAGATAAACAAATTTATATAATGGTTATTATAAATTTGTTTATCACTGAGTTTTGATTAGTTCTTTCTGAAATGTATTTATCATGTCATGACGTATTTTAGGGTTATTATTGAAATGAATGGTGTATTCCTCCTTTAATGAAACTCTTTCATTTTTGGGGTGTGATCTTCTATTGATCCTTGTGTTTATATTTTGTGTACTTTGATGTTGTTTTGGTTTGATTTCTTTTACCCGTCTCTTGTCGTCATGAGTTGCTATTTTTTGGACACTTTGAGAGTGCAATTATAATGTTATGATTCGACGACCAGTATGTTTTCCAGGTCTCTTGTTTAGGGAACTATATTTGACCATCTTACTTTATGAGTTTTATGATTTTATTCATGACCTTGAGCTTAGGGGGTGGTTAATTAGGTGTATCTTAGGGGAGTGGCTTACAATAGGGGTCCGGGCCCCAAAGAGGCTAGTTCTAGAGAAACCTATTGTAAGTTATTAATAAGTGATAATTTAATAATAAAACTTGGGGTTAATATTAAATACAAGATGGATCATGATGCCTCGTTCATGCCTTGAGTGCTTGTAGAAGCTAAGGATAAGAATGGGATGATACCTAGAAAATAGGTATGATTAGATTCCTCATCTGTATGAGAGGGTATTCTAGTTCCACTTGAGTCATGTTGAGGGTATAGGGTCCAGCGTGACCATTCTAGGGTAACTCAAGTGATTGACCATGTGATGACACTACCATAGAATGTAGCCCAAGTCTCCTCCATAGGTCCTTTACTTTTTATGGTTGTGTTTCTGGCATTTGGATTTTTGGTTTTAGTGGTTGGTTCATGTTGGAGTTTTGGGAAATTTATGCATGTCCTTTACCTTTGGATGGTGTACCCTTATATTGACCTTTGATCTCCAGTTTATCTTGATCTTTCCTATCCTTATACTTATGCTTTAGTCTTTCCTTTTGTGTTCACATGTGTGGGCCTGTTATTATCTCCTCAACATTATGGGAGTGGACCTTTGGTTCTACGAGGATGGGTGGTAGTGATTCTTATTACCATTGAGATTCGACAGTTCTTCTTCATGCTTGGATGATCCTTGTTGCGGTTCTATCTTCTTATTCTTCTCAAGACTTGTTTAGTTTCATGAGTTGCACATTTGTACCATATGTATATATTAGCTAACATCCTTCTGAGGATGTGTTATATTTTTATATTCTATGACATACCCTGCGACTTGTGCAGTAGATGCTAATTATTTTGTATACCTTGGGTATCAGTTGTATATGTAGTCTTATTATATAACATGTATATTAATGGATTTAGTTGATATATCTTTTATGTTAGTTCTTTATAGTTTTTCTCATAGATTATTTTATTTAAGTAATTCTACGTTAAGGAACCCTCAAGACTTGTTATCTTTGTTGAGTTGTACTTATGTGTATGCCATGTACTTCATTGTATTGCTTTTGTGTTGTTATCATTATTATTTGTAAACATTTTAAAAAAAATTTATCATGTTAACTTAATGTCATGTTTAGGTTAGTTCTCTTGGGTTCCCTGGCAGGACATTACACTCTATAATTATAAAGTATATTATAATATTAGTGATGTAAATTTTTGAAATAATTAATGAAAATTTTGCTCTTCGACTTCGACCAATTAACATTTGATTTAGATTTCTAGTTTACTTTTAATGAAAGTTAAAAATCTGATTTACTCTTAATGAATGATAATAGATTGTCTGAACTTTGGACTCTATAATTTTGTTTAAATATATAAATGCAATTGCATAGTTATTGTAATTTTGCTATCTTCCTCTGAAAATGAGACATGTATCAGTGTGTGAGGTAATAGATTATCTGTGTAATTTTTTTTAATTGTAATTTTGTAGATAAATCTATAGACTAATAGTAATATATTGATAAATAATAAATTATATGTCCATTTCCATATCGATGTGTGATATCATATGAACCAAAAAAATGTAACAATGTTTAATGTATGTGTGTGATTTATTTAAGAGTAATATCTTAACTTTTCCATGTCAATGTGTCATTTGTGCGACTGTGGAATTGTAAAATTTTAATGTGGAATTATCAGTTTGTATTCTTTGGGTATTAATAAATAGAGATTTATCAATTTGCATTTTTTGGGTTGTAATAATTAGACACTTATCTATGATTGCAATATTTTAATTAGTTTCTTTTATATTAGATAATTTCAATATTTAATTTAATTTAAATTTAATAATTTTTTTGTGTATGGTGTAACTGTATTTCTGGTGACCATTGGATGAGCAAAGATCAACGACGTACGATGTATTTTGGCCTGAAAGGGAAAAGAAACCCATTTTTGTAATCCTATTCTGGGATCATGACACATGTCCACTCACAGAATCGCTGTCATTTGATAATGATATGTGAGGTGACTAGGTGACTATGTGTGAGGTACTGTACTACTAAATAGTGACAAGCCAAAATTTAATGGGACCTGTGACACGTGATAGTGACTACCAGCGACTGTCGAATGAGCACAGATCAATGACATATGGTGTATTTAGGGCCGAAAGGGAAAAGAAACCCCATTTTTGCAAACCTATTCCAGAATTCATGAAATGTGTCCACTCACACAATTGGTGTCATTTGATAATGATATGTGAGGTGAATAGGTGACTACAATTCTATGAGTCTATGTATGACGTACTATACTACTAACAAGTGACAAGCCAAAATTAAATGGGACCCGTCACACATGATAGTGACTTCCAATGACCGTTGGATGAGAAATTATCAATGACCCAAGGTATATTTTGGGCCTCTTTGGGTAACGGTCACTTGTTTTTGCAAATGTCCCTAGAAATAGGGCACATGTTAGCTAAGTATAATTAAAATCAAAATTGGAGTAAAATAATAACTTAACATTTAATAAGCAATAAGCTCAATTTCGGGTCTCTGGCTGAAGTTGTAAATTTATAATGTCAAACAATTAAGTGACATGTGTTCTAGTGACCTCAAATATCTTTCTTCATAAAGAAGCAATAAAAGTTAACACGAGTCATGACTAACAACTCTGTACTCACAATCGTACAATTTTAACCTAAGTTTTTAAATTTTCAGTTCTTACTAGTATACTGTATTGGAGATTCAGAAAGGGGTTACAAAATCTACGTTGAGGATTTAGGAATGCAACAAAGTCTCTCATCTCTCTTCCCACTCATAGTCTACACAAATTTAATTTTTGGGTAAAATCCTGAACACCTACGTCCGTCCCTTTAAATTTTTCAAATCTAGTGGTTTATTGTTTAGATTGTAGTCATAGAATTAGGGTTGAATTTTCAATTACGCCTGTAAATTGTAGTTGTCACTTGTGTAGAATTGTTTGAATTTTTCTACAAGTCAATATTATTACCATGGTCCACAATGGGAAAAAAAATACCAAGACTACAAGTAAAAGGTAAAAATAGGATACAAAGATAGTAGACTTGCACAAACTGGTTAAAACACCAAGTTTCACTGACTAATTCCATGATAGTTATGATCCTGTTATCCAAGGAAATAAGGAAATCATGGAAATTATATTTTCACTTGAAAATAAGTGGAAAGATCCAAAGAAGGATGCAAAATATTATCCATTTAACATCATGTTAAAGGCTACAACAAATAGAATTGCACCATGGGTTGCTGGGTTGGCACACATGGCTTTGCCTCAAGTATTCCCCTATCCTAAAATTGTCATGGTCTACGTCAAAAATTATGATGAAAATAGAAAATAAATTGTCAATAAATATACTCAGGAGGAAATTTTGTCAATAATTGAGACTGAATTTGCTAGTTTGTTGGACCTAGGGTTTGAAGCACAAAACTCAAACATGCACATTGACTCGGGAAAGCTGGTAGAGATTTATGAAAAAATAGATGCAATACAGAAATATTTGTATATCAGAGGAATAACAAGCAGTTCTAGTATGGAATCTCTAGATCCAGATCATAAGTATCCTTATGATCTTGATATTTTTGTGCAATGGGTTTAAGAAAGTATTTCCTTTCTAGCACTTTGTTTTGGATTGGATAGTAACAAAGAAGTGGGTGCCAGTATTGTTGAAATGATTTTTCATATTCATTGTGAAAAAGAACCAGTAAAATATAATTTTATTGAGCACATTGTTCATTGCATGCAAGAACAATTACTAATGATTAAAATAGGTTCAAAAAATACATTTAGATTCACAACCTACTTGTGCTATATTCTTTTAGCAAAGCATCGTGCAATATTCCAGACAAACAAGCTTCAAATTCAAGTCCAAAATCCAATATATGAATGGACACCTTAGATAAGGATGAGTGATAAAAAAAAGGAACTATAAAAATTTTGTAGACTTCTTCTTGGCAGCAAAGAATCATAAAATTATAGGTAGTCCAATGCCTAGATTGTCTATGACTTGTAGAGATTGCATTCAACTTGGAAGTCAAATACAATTGGCTGACTGGTCCTTCATGGAAGACCACACTGTGTTAAGGTTTTACGGTTTAGTGGTAGAACCCTACAAATTTCCAATACATGTGGTAGAGAGGGTATTTGCATTGGAATATGTATGACAGATGGAGAGAACAAATGTACTCTTTAATGTACTCCTTCCTTTCCTTTCTCATTTGGAGGGTCCACATTTGAGAGAAGAGGATTCAAAGTGGCACAAGTCTTTTTCAAATTTTTTCTTTGTTGTTGACAGTCGTTGGAAGTATGATCCACTCGAAATAATTGGAACAAAGCTTAGAGTAAATGGGAACTCTAGAATAAAATTTCAACATGAGTGTATGCCATTGATAGCAAAAATTAAAAACATGGAGTCCTGGGATGAGGTTAAAAAAAATATAGAGAAATACGTTGCTGAAAATAATATTTCAATACAAGAATTGTCATCACAAATTATGGCATTGCAAAAACAAAAAGGAAAAGTGCAGCACATGACATCCTATAATCCTATCATAAAGTTGTAGGATTTGAGAAATACAAATCCACAGAACGCCAAGAATACCTGTATGCAAACAACCTGTTACAGGAGAGAAGCAGAAGGAGGAAAAAGTAGAACTCAGAAGTTACTCAAAATGTGAGAGAAAAATTATAATCCAAGTTAATGAAAAAATAATTACAAGGTTCAACCTATAAAGGTGAACAAAACCCTAAAGCCTAAAAAATCTAGGTTGCACATTAATAATTAATAAAAGAATTAATTATTAATGCACCTAAGAGAAAGCTTAAGCACTAAAGAGTAATAACTTAACTAATTAAATCAACATGATTTAATTAATAAGAAAACTAATGATTACTGTAACATGCCCCCTTAAGCTAAGTGCAGGGGGTAAGCTAACCTAGCACAGCTATGAAAGAAGGAAAAAGGTCCTGGCAACAAGGCCTGATCATGTACCCAATACAAGGAAATATCTGTAAACTGGAGACAAAGAAGAAAACCCAGTGGGAAAAACCCATCTCAAAAAAGAGATAGAAAAATGCAGAAAAGAAATGGCTCAAGAGACTCTCTCAAGACCATAAGTACAACCATCCCCCCCATGAGAGAGGGATGAGACACGAAAGTCCCCCCAGAATGAAGAAACTCTTGTCACAATGGTAGATGCCTGATGTAGAATCCAAAAGGATATCCTAAAGAGGCAAATGATATTCCTCCCCTTGGGAAGAAATAGACCCAAAGGACGATGTCAAAGAAACCCTGGGAAGAGTGATGAACCAATCTGACTCAAGATGTGTGCCATGATCGAATGCTAAAGAATCTCTCTATCTGAATTGATACAAATGATTCCAAATACAAAATTATGTGGGGAATCCTTAAATGCAACTATTGAATGCACTGATAATGGTGTGCGAACAGTGATAACATGACTGTCAAGGTAGAGGAGATGAATGTCCTCAAAATAATCCTCCAAATATGCAATATAAGACTCAACAAACAAGAAAGATATGTCTGCAACATAAGAGTCCAAAGTATCTATGTCTGGAAGATATGTGATTCCATGCTGCACAGAATTAGGAGCAATAGGAGATGATGATGAAGTCTCAGTCAGAAGAGTGGGAACTGTGAGACAAGCCTCTGATCCATTGAAACATGTAAGGGTGTCTAAATACTCAAGCCCCTCTAAAGTATCATGATGAAAGGGTGTATTCTCTCTCCAAGAAATGGGTATGAGACAATCTAAAGTAGGATTCTCTGGGAATGGATAGAGATTAGGGTCTCCATAGATTTCCCAAAGATGTGTCCAAAGTGTGTGAGAACAATCAATGTCTGATATAGCCAACATAGTGTCATGATCAACACTAGACAATATAAGTCCTACTATGTGATCTTTAATAATGTCCCATGCTAATTTTCCCTATGAAGTGGTTGGTTTAGGTATGATATTATACAAATAAGGCAAAAAATTAAGCCACCTACAATGTGTATGTATAACCTTTTCCCATGACTCATAATTACCCCATTCTAAAATAAAAACTAAAGGGTGAGTATAAAAACCCATGATAAATCTTTTCAATAAAAAAACTAAGAAATCTCACCTTACAGCATTTAGATCAAAACCTAGTGCAGTGAGGAGGGAAATAGAAGCTTCAAGTTTGATTCTAAAAATAGGTACTCAAACAGCTGAGTGGCATCTAAAACTTGCATGGTGGTCTCCGTCTTGGAAAGAGATTTTCAGTGATATCTCATTTTCTAAAAAATGATACCGTATGCTCAAGTTATGGCCAAAAAACCAACAACACCTCTGAAAACAAGCTCTCTAGAAAAAACTAGTCCTGGGAAAAAATTTGACGGTAAAATGACCGTCGCACCTCCATGGGAAAAAAATTGACAGTCGTATGCATGTCACCAAGCTGACTCGCTAGAAAATTTTGAACCTAGCCTAAAAATTACGTCAACAGTCAGAATGCTGATGTCATGGCTGCTGGCGGCTCCTAGGCGCCGTTTAGGCAACGACGGTGCAGGGGTCAGGCGGCGATGGTGTGGTGGCAGCTCCCTATAAAATATATTTTTTATTTTTTTGAATTTTTTTTGTCTTGTAAACCGTGTCATACAGCCTAGGAGAGAGAATTTTTTTCCCAGAAGCCACTATAGCCAAAAATGGAAAACTTTATATGAAAAAATGATCTCTCGGGCCTTTTGAGCATGATGGTGAGGTCTCTTTTCAGTCAAAGTGCTCCAAAAAAAGTGCCTCTTCTAGATTGAAGAAGAAACCCTAGAAAATATGTGGTTTTCACCCTTGAATCATCGCTTCAAAACCTCACTCTAATACCATGTTGGATTTGAAAAATACAAATCCATAGAACACCAAGAATACCTACATGAAAATAACCTATTATAGGAAAGAAGTAGAAGGAGGAAAAAGAAGAACTCAGAAGTTACTCAAAATGTGAGAGCAAAATTATAATCCGAGTTAATGAAAAAAGAATTACAAGGTTCAACCTATAAAGGTGAACAAAACCCTAAAGCCTAAAAAATCTTGGTTGCATATTAATAATTAATAAAAGAATTAATTATTAATGCACCTAAGAGAAAGAGTAATAACTTAACTAATTAAATCAACATGATTTAATTAATTAGAAAACTAATGATTAATCTAACAAAATTTTCTCAACCATCTAGAAAAGCTATTCCAAAACACCTAGTGGATCAATGTAAACATGGTAATTGGAATCAAACCAAAATTTATGATTTTAGGGAAATGAGGAAGAATCTCGGTGAGTTAAAGACCTCTGCAAATCTTTATGAAATGGATGAGGATCAAATATTTAGCAATTTGTGGAATGAGGAGCATCTAGCTGAAATATATCACAGCAATGATAATCATCAAAATAATGAGAATGAGCAAGATTCTGTGAATCCCACATCTTCTGATGTATATTCAATTATTAGTGGAGTCAATGTGTCAACAAAATAAAAATATAGCAAATGGGCACAGATTATAGAAAAAATGGTGTTTCCAGGTTGGGATGGTCTAGGTCCCATAGGACAAGGGCCTTGGTTTCCACTTTCCACACCCACTCTACCAAAACGTGGTGAGACACTAGTCCTTGGAGGCTCATCTGAAAAAGGTACTACTCAATCTAATACCCTTGCACCTTCATTTGTTCTTGTATCAAATATAGTTCCACCTTTTCCAAGCACTTGAATTCAATCTAAATCAAGTGCCACTCCCATTGGTGGGGATGGTATGGGTAGTGTTAGTGTTCCAAAAAGGATATTACAATTGGACATGAAATGAGTGGATCCCAGAGATCGAGGCAATCTAAAGAGGAAAAAGTTTATGACAACAATGCCAATGGTGTTTATGACTATGAGTCCAATAATTGCCACACCATCAGGATAAAACCCTCTGAAAAGTCCAAAAACTCCACTTGTAATGGGTTAGCGTGTTACTGTTGCTAATCCTCATGGTGCAATTATTAGAACTACAGCTGGAAGCTTCTACATCACTGCAAGTTCTATTTTACCTTTTAGATATTCAATTGTGTCAGAAAACCCTGATTTCATTTCAATGATTTTGTAACTAACTTTTAACAAATAAAAAATACTAATAGAAAAACACTAAGACATTGAAGAGGGATGCAGTTTCTACAGCTCATGATGCAAAACCTGCATTGAATAGGTTATTTCCCACATATGAACCAAACAAAGAAATGATTGAGTTCATGGTTGTTATGCCCCTAGCTAGAGATAATAATCCACCATAGAGTCAGTTAGATCCATCTAGATTTCATGATAACACCCTCCAAATGGATTTATCAAAAAAAAAAATGTGGAGAAGGTAAATGTGTCGAAAATGACCAACCAAGTGGTCTACATTTCAATGATGAAGTTGGAGAGAGAGAAAGGAAAGCTTCTGGGCAGAATAGAAAAGTTACAGGCAGACCTGGAAAATCAAATGGCAAAGGAGAAAGTAGCGGATAATAGGTGCAAATAATTACAACAAAGGAAAGAAGATCTTCCTCTAAAGAAGCAGTTGCATAGAAAGAACATATGGATGCAAAATTCAAAATTATGAGGGAAAATTTAGAACAGAGAAATAAAAAATTTGAGGATGAAAAAGTCTCTTCAGTATGTTTATACAAAAGTGTGGAGAATAAGACACATGCAAACAATACCTTAAATAAGGAATTGGAGAATGAGAGGGTAAAATCAAAACAATGGGAAGAGAAAACAAAGGAAATAAGAAAACAAAGTGAACACCAGTTGTCAGAATTGAGAAAAGAGATAAAGTAGGCAAATAATACAATTAAAACTTACGAAAAAGCTTGAATGACAAATTAATAAATACAGTCAAGAAAATAAAACAAGACATTTGGGGGAGAATAAAGGTGAGTGGTGATACTTTTTGTAATTGGTTTGAATTGAATGAAAGTCTTAGAGATTTTTTTGGGAAGCTCAAAGAGCACGTTGAGAAGAACAAAAATCTTTCTCAGAGAGAGAATATTGCAAAATAGATTTTGCAACAAATCAACACAACTAGTGATAGGTATTTTCCAAGCAAGGGAATTAATGACCACGTTAGTGCAATGATAAAGGAAACATATATCTTTCAAAAATGTCAGAAACTAAGGGAAGGAGAGGAAATTGTGGCCGTATATGGGATAAAGCTCACCAAGATGCATAAAAAAACAACCAAAATGATAAGTCTTGGTTTGTTGAATCCTGGTCTTGGTCATAGTAACTCATCAACGAAATTCATTGGAAGAGAATCTTACAAAAAAAGGTTAGAGGATACAATGACGTCTGATTTAGGCAAGCTTCCTCAAGACACAACTCATGAAGGTATTGCAAATTGCATCATTTACCATTGACAAATAATTTGAATGCAGTATTGTATAATCACATAAGAATGGCCACCTAAACCCTAGACTCCTAATAGCAATAATTAATCAAGAAACCTAATCTTGATAAACCCTAAGTCCTAAATCAAACAGGCAATTCATCAAATTCAAACTGATCTGACCTAAACTCTAGGTCCCAATAAAACATCGTACTTGATTAATTAATTAATTCCTAAAATCACAATACATTGGAAAATAAACCTTATGTTAATTATTTAATTGATATTCTGATATATTAATTAAATAAAATTACAAAATTATCAATTAAATAAAAAAGAAATTAAATTAATTAATAAAAACACAAATATGCATTCAAAATCATTTAAATTATTAAAAATGAATATGGCATCATCAAATCCAGTTAATTGATTATCAAATGGGAAACAATCCAGTTTCACTCAGTTAATTGATTATCAAATTGGAAACAATCCAGTTCTACTCAGTTAACTCATTCTCCACTATTTATCATTTTGGAAACATTTCAATTAACTGAGAACTTATTTTGGAAGTTTCCAAAAATACTAATCAATCAGTTCAGTCAACTAAATCTTTCGACCAATCACATTCTTTGCACATGGATTGTGCTTCCTCAAATTGAATATGAGCCACTCTTTTCTTTCAATCTCAACTGTCAATTCGAGATAGATTTCTATAAAAGATAATTTCATTTCCTTCACAAAGGATCCTAACTTTTGTTATCGATATTATACTGCATTTTTCTCTCAAGCATTTCAAGCATTTTTGCATTTTAGCTCTGATTTTAATTATCTTTGTTTAATTTGTTTAATCATGCAAACTCATAATTTAGAGACTATTTTTATTTGGTGCTATTAAAATAAACTTTTCACATTTCAATTTGGTTCTCTCAAAATTATATAAATAGATTTGGATTAACTTTATTTTGCATAATCATTTAGATCATTTAGCTATAGATTTAAAAATCCAACATTTAGAACAATGTTTAGTCACTAGACTTTGCAATGACCTGAGAGAAAATTCCATACTCCTACCTACAAGAAGGAAATTAACTGTTGTTGGTTAGCTTGGAGCATTTTAGTATTTTGATTTTCATGTTTTCTAACCCGCTAACCACTTAATGGATCATTGAAGTATGTGTGTGTGTTTGCAGCTATAGGTACTTACCCATTTTTTTGTAAGTGCATGATTTTTTGTCTACTTTCTAAATATGCAATCAGTTTTGTGATTTTATAAATTTTCCATTGATGACCAATCTTTGGATTTGTTTTTCTTGAACTTATCTTTTATTACATCCTATCAGTGGTTTGCAGGATACTGAAAATGAAGAAAAAAATCATAAACTACTAATGATTTTGATGCAAGATGCTTATCGAAGACTTTGTGTGTCTTCTAAAACCATCATGTATACATCTTGTAGTTAAATAACACTTCAAATTTGGTGCTTAAAAAGAATCAATTTTCTTATATTTTTGAAGTGTTATTTAGATTTGTAATCCCAAAGAATTGCATGAATGTATCCTCTCCTGTCGCCTTCATGGATCTTGGGTGTAAGAGAAATTCATGCAAATCATTTAGCATGGCTACCTCCTGAGAGATTTAACAGAGCCGGTGAGAGTGGATTGCCCAACTGGTAACAGGCTAAAGCCAAGCCCCGTTGAACCGGTATATACAAAATTTCATTGTGATTAGTGTCATAGTAAACAACTATTGATTATGTTATATTGGGAAGAAGATCTCCCTCATTACTCTTATGGTGCATAAAAACCTATAGAATGTAACTTCTCTAGGATGGGAGGCCTCCATAACCAAGATAATCTGCCACAAGTATAACCACTTGACAGATGCCTTAATTTAAAAAAAAATTTGTTGTAGTATCCAAAATATCTCTATATGATGGCATGGAAGGTCATAGACCAACTAAGACGTCCCACATTTTCATGACTCTTAGTAGAGAAAATGGTCCCTTTGGAAGTGATTACCCTTGGGATTCAAAGCTTTTTGTTCATGAGAAGTGAGTGCACTATAAGGAGGAGCCCGTGCCTCCAAGCTTCTAAGTTGTTCACTATGAGTAGGCATGACTAAACTTTAGTTCAAGTTGGAATTAAATAGATATTGCCCTATCTTACCTAGGATTGTGGTGTGTCTGTTATTTTTTAAAACAACCAATCTCCATGATGTGTCTTGTGTCAGTGTTCACTGAAACAACAACAACAACAATCAAACAATCTAGAAAACTATGCACTTTAGGTACTTGTCTGTAGTATCTCATCTGAAACATCAATAGTCTGTCAAAAACTTGTCAAAAATTTATCTTTTCATCAATCTATCCTACTAGGTTCAACTTGTTCTGAGGTCTATGCTATCATAATGCTTCTACTAGTTTTTATTTGACTATGATCTATTGTCAGTACAACCTGTCACTATCTTGAAATCTGGTTTCATTACGCTTGTCCAATTGACCAATGTTTTGTTCAAATCTTATCAGTCTTTTTCTACGTTGTCCTTATCCTGGGTTGTGAGATCAGGTTAGTTAACCTTGACTAAAGATCGAAATCTTTTCTATATCCTCCTCAATTAGACATTTATCTCTTTGGTCTTGGACTTAGTCAACGCTTTAGATATCCCCACAGTATCGGTCAGGTGAATCAACTTATTCATTCCCGTGTGAACTAGAAGTCATTTTAAGGAACTTCAAAAACATGGATTCCCATTTAAAGACAACTCCTTGCTTGGAGAGAATCCTCTTTTTGGGAGAGATCCTAAACTATTCCTAGATAACTATCCTTGCAAACCAGGTTACCTAGTCTTAGGTTGTTGGGAGAAAGACAAAATTGAGGTAGGTCTAAACATAGAGACCTTGATACTGGTACCAACAATCACAATAGTCACCATTCCTTGAGTGCATTAGAACTTGATGAGGAAGAGATTGAGGAATGTCTCTAGGATAAGAGGTTCCTAAAACTCATGAAAATAATTATAAATTGGGATAAGGAACAATATTTCCCCAACCTAGTAGATCAAGACGCTCAACTTCCACCTCACTTCAAAGATGAGGATATTATTTCTAGAGAATAAGAGACCCCCATGACACTCATGGCTAAAAAAAGGAAACCTTTGCAAATGGAAATACAAGAACTCAAAAAGAAAAATGAAAAAATCAACACAAAATTTTCTTTGAATGCAATTTGTCCTTTTCCTTTTGATAAAAAATTGTAGTTACCTTCATTACCACTCGGAGTCGAAATCCCATAATTTGATAAGTACAATGGTCACTCTAATCCACAAGATAATATCCAAGAATTTTGTGCTCTTTGTACAGAACTTATGCATGATGAGACATATCTTATGCATCTTTTTCCTTGGAGTTTGAGTGGCTAGGCTATGGAGTGGTTCTCAAAGTTAACCACTGGTATCAAAAATTTCAATTAGCTGATGAATTTCTTCATGCAACAATATTCTTACAATATCCAACATCCTATGACAATGATTGATTTATGCAACATGAAGTAAAACATAGGAGCACCCTTTCTGACCTTTCTTCATTGATGGAGAAAGATATTTTCTAGATATCCATGACTCGTGCCTGAGTCTAAAAAGATGGATATTTTCACTCCTGTTTTGATTCCAAAACTAAACTACCCCCGTCAAATCCAATGTCCACCCGCTTTTGACAAAATGGTGGAAAATGCGATAAAAATAGAAGATGTTCTTGTTAAAAAGGGTGCCATTACCCTCTATAAGGAAAATAAGTTTGGTTCCAACTCCAAAGACAATACTAAATATTGGAACAAAAAAAAGCATGTGGTAAATGACAGAGTAGTTGATCACTTTTCTCCCTAGCAAAAACTAGCATTATTTAATTTGACAAGTGGCTCAAAGGCCCTAAAAGCTGTTGAAAGTACCACTAAATCTTCTTCTTCTAAAGGGGTCAGTAATTTTTTGAATGAAAAACCATGGATTAAAAGCAAATGAGACTTTAAATCTTTAGGAGAGTCCTTATATGAATCTACACTTAAGACTCTACTGACAAACAAACTGATCACATCACCAGATAACTCCAAACCATACGAACCAGAGGTCAAACCTAAATGGTGGAGAGACAATGATTTCTGTCAATACTATAGAAACAAAGGACAAATGACAAAAAATTGCATGAGGCTCAAACATGAGATCCAAGATCTCATTGATAATGAAATAATTGGGGTTGATAGTCACAACAAGAATCTTGATCACAAGGCATTCAAAGATCATTTCCCAGATCATCACAAGGGAGAAAATTATATGAAAGGTTCTCAAATCAATCACACTTATTCTAATGATGAAAACATCATTAACATGCTTGAGCCAGATCATTCTGAATATTTCAATGTCATCATTATTAAAAGAAAGAGAAATAGTCTCAGTCGGCCAATGCAGTTACCCGAGCGCAAGCAAAGTTCACCCTAAGGGGTTCTTGATCTTCCAACCCTTCATGACTATTTGCAAAGGTCGCATATTTGCTGAAGGAAATCGAAAAGAAACAAGAATCCTCCCGTTATCACCATGTCTACTCTTACCTACATCATCAGGTCATTCCTAATAGACTAACCAGAAATGAAAAATGACACCTCATCTACAATGCCTCAGGTATGTTCTCATGGCCAACTATTTGTATAGGAAATTATTAGATGGTACTTTCTTAGGTGTCTAGAAAGAGAAGAGTCCAAATGCACGTTGTCTAAAGTCCATGAAGGAATTTTTGGTTCTCATTCTAATGGTCTGAATCTAGCCCAAAAACTGCTTAGAGCAGGGTATTATTCACTAGATATGGAGAAAGACGCTATCAAGTATGAAAAATCTTGTAAGAAATGCCAGCTTCATGGCAATCTTATCCACGCTCCAACAAGGGAGCTCATTCCCTTTGTCACACATTGACCCTTTCAACAATGGGCATTTGATCTAATTAGGGAGATTCACTCCTCATCTTCCAATGGACACAATTTTATTATTATAGCTACTACGTATTTCACCAAGTGGGTTGAGCCAGTCCCACTCATTAAAGTGACAGGGCAACAAATCTCATTGTTCATTCTAAACTACATCATTTTTCACTATGGCATACCTTCCTCCATCATCACTAACAATGGAGGACAATTTAATAACAACACCATGGATGAGTTGTGTGCAAAGTTCAAAATCACACAACACTATTCTTCCATCTATTGGCCACAAGGTAATGGATAGGATGAGGCCTCAAATAAAAATGGATTGTCAACAAGTATGGAAGGGATTGGCACCTATAGATCAATCATGCATTATGTGCTTACAAAACAAGCATCAAAACACCTACAGGGGCAACCCCATTTGCATTGGTATATGGGGCAGAAGCAGTCTTACCCGTAAAGGTAGAAATCCCATCTCTTAGGGTTTCTTTGTGCAGACTTATACCAGATGAAGAATACAAAGTTTCAAGACTCTAAGAACTAGAGTTGCTGGATGAATGTCAGAAAGTGTCCTTTGATCACCTCAAAGATTATCAGAAAAGAATGTCAAGAGGATAAAACAAGAAATTCATACCTAGAGAACTTCAGGTGGGTGACCTTGTGTTGAGATAAAATCCCCACAATCAGTCACATAAAGAACATAAGGGGAAGTTTGAACCCAAGTGGTTGGGTCCTTACATCATTACTGTAACATTCATCTCTGGAGTCTATTGACTCTCCACACCTGAAGGAGAACTACTTCAAGAGCCCATAAACACTCTCCATCTAAATAAGTTCTACACCTAAGCAATTCTTGGTGATTAGCACCATGTACATACTTATGATCCTAACAAAATCTAAAAATAGTAAAAAATCCTAAAAAATGATCATCCTGGCAAAAACCTAGCAATAGGCGCCTTGATGCATCAATCCAAAAATAATCTAAAAATTGGAAAAAGTCCAGAAAAAATGATTATCCTAGTGAAAACCTAGCAATAGGTGCCTTGATGAATCAATCAAAAAAATTGAAAAATACAAAAAATTGAAAAAGAAGAAAAAGTGCCTTGGTGAAAACTTGGTAGAAAGGCGCCATGGTAGAAAAAATAGAATCTTTTCCAAGTTGGTGAAAACTTGGTAAACAGACACCTCTTGTACTCAGTGCTCCATCTATCAATTCCTAGTCTTGGCATCAATCCTTTGCTTCAGTTTGTACATATCTTTCAATCACTTTAGTGACACTTTGGTTCTTCTAAGAACCCTCCTGGCTTGAAACTGATCCAAATTCATAGTTTGGGGTAAATCAAATCAGCTTTGTCCTCGAAGGTATGAGTCAAGTCAGTCATCATCATTTTCTACTAGGGGCAAGGGTCCCCAATTTGATCGTATCTTTGGATTACACCAGATTCAGTAATATTGTCATTTCTGAAGGACAACTAGCTACTAATGCAAACAGGTATTTCTCAACACCCTAATACAAAGTGTTTCTTAACACTATCTTTGGACACATCTGTGTTTCTTAACACACTTTGGATACTACAAACGTAAACAATAGATTGATAGAAATCAAACACATCACACTCACCAGCATGATGGTGTTTCTCAACACCTCCTACATATACACATCCGAAAACTTTGAAACTAGCTGAAGTATGCTAAATTTTTATTTGTATGTTGTCTATTCTCATTGATTTTCATTAATATTTTCTTTTTCTAATTCTTGTTGGTGTGGTCCCGATGATCCAACAATGTCAAATAAACTGGGTGTATTGATGTGAGCTCCTGCATTAAGGCAAAAAATCCTCACATCCCTCAATCCTATTTCTTTGTATGCCAAGGTGAGGTCAAAACTATCTCATTGACTGTTATTGCTCTACTTGTTTATGCAATATTTCACTTATGGTTATCTTGTCCTTGAATGCCTCGATACTGGTGTACTCTTGCAACATCAACTAGAAACAACATTCAGGTCATCTCGACTTTTGTACCCTAATGCTTGCATCAGTTTCTCATATCTTATCCAATGAAAGTAATATTCATATTCTTATGGTCATAGTGGAACCAGTAAGGATTGTATCGACTCTAGTGTTCCAAAAATGCTCGATGATGAAAATTTTCAATGCTAAAGGTTCAGTGACTACACCTTAGATTGCATTCATGTTATTCTTGCATCTACATCTGCATCAGTGTGGTGATGAAATCTACATAATATTGATATATCTATCAAATGTGAAGGATATGAGGTTCTTATTGTTCAGTCTTCCTTTTGACAAGTGGTTAGTTGTGTGTGAACATGAAACCCCTCAATAATTTGACTATCTTGATTCTATTTTCAGGATCAAAATCAAAATCTAACGTTTGACTTTTTCAGTCAACTGTAGATGGTCGCTTGTACAATCAGTCTTCTGGACTCACAAATAATAGAAATCTCTCACACTTTTTTCCAATCAATCCATCAATTACATCTTTTGTCCTAACCACATGGGACCTATTTCTAATCAAATCAACTTCTTCTTGCATCATATTATCAATTGAATTGCTTCTCATCACTGGGGCACCTAGCCATATTTAAATTTTTCTCCAGAGGGGGAAAGATCAGGACATCAACATTCCAGTGATCACATCCTCAATCAAAACCCCATCTCTTGGGGCATCTCAACTTCATCGCATCAAATCAAGTTGAGATCATCTGAAAATCAAAGGCAACCTAATCAATGGTCTTATATAGTGGTGAATACACTCAAAACCAAACAAGATCAGTCTTAAATGAGCTATTCATTATTGAACCAGGTACATTGATCAAATTAGCTTCATCACTTCAAATCAAGTCAATTTGATTGCTAATCAAATCTCTTAACAGTAATCAGTTTCATCGCTTCAAATCAAACTGGTTATTCGTTCAAACCAATCAAAAGGTTTAAGAGTTTCTTGATAGATATTCAATTTCATCGCTTCAAATGAAACTGAGTATTTTGGTTATATCTTTTGATCAATCGTCATCCAATCAAGCTCAAAGTCAGTCTTCGTCTTCTTCTTCAAAAGAATGGTTTCATCGCTTCAAATCAAACTATTCTGGGTCTTCTCACTAACAAGTCTTTGAATCAATGTGTTGATCACACATCAATTCAAAGAGGGGAAAATGTAATCACATAAAAATGGTCACCTAAACCCTAGACCCCCAATCGCAATAATTTATCAAGAAACCCTAATCTTGATAAACCCTATGTCCTAAATCAAACAGGCAATTCATAAAATTTGAACTAATCTGACCTAAACCCTACGTCCTAATCAAACATCATACTTGATTAATTAATTAATTCTTGAAATCACAATACATTGGAAATAAACCTTATGTTAATTATTTAATTGATATTCTGATGTATTAATTAAATAAAATTACAAAATTATCAATTAAATCAAAAAGGAATTAAATTAATCAATAAAAACACAAATATGCATTCAAAATCATTTAAATTATTAAAAATGCATATGACATCATCAAATCTAGTTAACTGATTATCAAATGGGAAACAATCTAGTTCCAATAAGTTAACTGATTATCAAATTGGAAATAATCTAGTTCCATTTAGTTAACTAATTCTCCACTATTTATCATTTTGGAAACATTTCAGTTAACTGAGAACTGATTTTGGAAGTTTCCAAAAAGACTGATCACTCAGCTTAGTCAACTGAATATTTCAACCAATCACATTCTTTGCACATGGATTGTGCTTCCTCAAATCGAATATGAGCCACTCTTTTATTTTGATCTCGACCGTTGATTCGAGAGTGAAATCTATAAAAGAGAAGCTCATTTCCTTCACAAAGGATCCTAACTTTTGTTATCGATATTATACTGCATTTTACTCTCAAGCACTTTAAGCATTCTTGCATTTTAGCTATGATTTTAATTAGCTTTGTTTAATTTTTTTAAGCATGCAAACTCATAATTTAGAGCATATTTTGATTTGGTGCCATTAAAATAAACCTTTCACATTTCAATTTGGTGCTCTAAAAATCATCTAAATAGCTTTGGATTAACTGCATTTTGCATAATCATTTTGATCATTTAGCTTTAGCTTTAAAAATTCTTCATTTAGAATAGTGTGTAGTCACTAGACTTTGTGATGACCTAAGAGAAAATTCCATACTCGTCCCTACTAGAAGAAAATGAACCGCTATCAGATAGCCTGGGAATTTTAGTATTTTTATTTTCATGTTTTCTAACCCGCTAACCACTTAATGGATTATTGAAGTGTGTCTGTTTGTAGCTGCAGGTACTCACCCATTTTCACGCATACACGAGGTTGCAGGTCACTTACTATAACTTGAAAATTTTTGAACTTCCAAACAACGTAGAATGGAGCATACTAAAAAAACTGGCAGAATCATCTCATCAATCATAGTATGTGAAAGTACTTTGAATCATATATATATTATTTCTAATGGATTGAATTGAGTTTAAAGTTTGAACTTTTTTTTTTGAATAGGATTAATGTTGCAGATCAGATGCTATTGTAATTTACTAAACCGACATGTCAAATGCAAAAATGTGTAGTTGCATAGATTAGGATGTTGTACTTGTCTTACTAATTTTGATTATGAGATTTCACATTAGGCAAATCAACCTAAAGTTGTTGTTGCTCCCTTGTTTCTATAAAAGGGAATTCAGGGTCATTTGCTAAGGGCAATGACATTGAAATTGGGTATTGTACTATTGAGTCATTGTCAATTGACTTTTGCAAACAAAATCACACAGAGTTGTGTACTTACTACTATTAATGAATGAATTGTTATATTGTATCATATTTGTAAATAAATTAATGAGAATTTTTATAAATTATATCATATGAATTTCTCTATTTTCAAAAAAATAATGAAAATCCACAAGAGTTGTACCATATGAGCTAAATAATACAAATGAAAACCATTATTAATTGTAGAATTGATGACATTATGAGCCATATTCATGTTTTTGACATTGGAATATGCTATTATGCATGATTTATGATGAGATACATACAATGATAGTAGACTACAACAATAATTTTAATAAATACCTAGGACCTGCTACTTCGACAACAATTCAAGTTGCCACATCATCTCATTATCGAGATCCTCAAATTCATCATCATCAACATCATAGTTTCCTTGGTTCCTCGCTATGTTTTCTTCACTTTGCATACCTCCACTTAACTGAAGTTCAATGCTACTAGTACCAGTACTAGTACCAGTACCAGTACATGAGTCACTGACATCATTGTCTTTGGCACTACCACTTTGGTTTGAAATCTTTCCCAACCCTCTTCTTTGACGTTTCTTCCTCCACAATTTCAGTGCCCTATCTTAAGGAAAAGTATTGAAATCATACCTAGATGTATAGAGCCTCAGGCATTGCGAAATCTTGTCTAGTTTGTTTCTTAGCTTTGACTTTAGGATCCCCAAAGCACTGAAAAATATCTCATCCTCCACCAACCCCAATATAATGGTGAGACATAAATCATAAAGCTTGAATAATTATGATATTGAATCAATCAACATTTCCCTCTGAGCTAGATTTTCCAAAGCCTTGTTACCGATCCATCTTCATGGGAGTTCCACATAATATTATATTGTTCCCTCATTGTCTGTGAAAAATGGCATGATTTCTCTCTGAAATGAGATTCATCTAAAATTCTATTTACAGTTACTCCATTGAACTCTTTGGTTTTGCAAAAATGATCTATCAAAGTTAGTACCTTAGTACAAAAATATTTTGAATTGTTGATACTCCAATATCGAGGAAACACAATAGTCATGGATTCAAGTAGTTTGACTAGAGGGAATCTTGCTCTAATGTATGACAAAATATCATAGGCAATGTGCTTCATAGAAAAAGTTACAGACTCAATGATCTTGGTAAAGTCTTCCCTTTTAACACTTGATATTGGCTTCCTGGGGTTCTTTCTATTGAAGACAATTATTCAATTGTGTATTGTCATTGATGTTACACATGTATATACACTTATGTAGTGGTTTTAAACTAATATCTACATTGAGACCAAGCACAGTTGGTAAACAGAATGAGTTGATTTCGAGCATTGAAGAAGTTTAGTGTTGACCGAGTTCACTCGGGCATTTCAGTCTTGGCCGGGCATTTAGTTGCAGATGACTAACAGTGATTTATGTTATGTAATTAAATGGTTATATGAGGCCAACTGAATTATGATTTATCATTTAGATTTTATTCAAGCTGACTTGACAGGTCTTACCATGTATTTATGAAAGGTCAAGTTTGGATTGAATGTGTTGAAGCCTAAGTGTGTAAGAAGAAGCAAAAGTGAAAAGGCAGAAGTGTGGAACTTTGTGAAGGCAAAATTAGATGGGATTCTGATTGAATACAAAACACTCAGAGCTGAAATAGAATAATTTATCAGCAAGGATCCAGTTACAATCAAGTAGAGATCTGAATCAGTAAAGATAGTTGCTTACACATACAGGTCAATCCATTGTTACTTTCTAACAATTTGAGTAGTGATGAAAATCTCTTAAAAGAGTAGACTTAATAGTCTTTTGTAAATCCTCTCACAAGGTAGCATTTCCAGATTGAAGTGTTGAAGACCTCTAATAAGGCCACTCCTCACAGGGTGATTAAATCCTTTAAATAGGTCACACCTAATAGTGTGTTATTGTAACCTTTAACAGGGTTGGATCCTAACAGGGCTCACTTCAGAAGAGTGAAAAATAGTAACTAGTTACATTGGTGGTTTTTCCCATATTGGGTTTCCACGTTAAATATTGGTGTCATATGTGTACTTGTTACTTGTTTAATGCTTTATGTTTCTACACTTAATCTCTAATTATAATTTCATTAAAGGTTGGTTTGACACCCGAGTTACAGAAGGAACACCTGAGCTATAGAAGAATATCTTAACTAACCCGAGTAACAATATTAAAGTATTTAGACATCTAAGGGACAAGCATTTGTTTTGGAGTAACTGATTCACCCCTCCCCTCTCAATTAATTATCTCATTTCCAACAATTGGTATCAGAGCTTCAAGTGTTTTCAGGAAAGGTTTCAAGGCCTAAGCTAAAGATCGGAGATGTCTTACAGGAGGGAGATCCCAAAGCTAAACAAAGAAAATTTCCTAGCATGGTAGGAACTAATGAAGCTAAGTCTATCTACTATTGGAGATGTTGGTTTACAATTCTTAGAGACCAAATATGTTGCACCAACAAGTACTATGACTATGGAATAGATGATGGAACAAAAAATTCATAATATAATGATGATTGACATAGCTTCTTCACTCAGCTATTCGGAATTCAATGAAGTCAAGGACTGCCCTACAACCCATGATATGTGGAATAAACTATAGGACATTTATGCAGGTGATACAAATGTAAAGAGAGCTAAAGCAGAAAGTCTAAGAGGACAATTTGACCAGATTAAAATGAAAGAAGGAGAAGATATCACAAAGTACAGTGAAAGAATCAAGAAGATTGTAAGTGCCATCAGAGAAGCAGGTGGAATAATTGAAGACACTACAATATTCAGCAAGGTACTTAGAAATTTACTCCCTATCTATGCTATTAGAGTTTTTTCCATTCAAGAAATGAGGTGCAACAAAGACATTACTCTAGATACATTAGTGGGACGACTTACAACCTTTGAGCTGGACAATATTGACAACTACTCTCCTAGCTCTAGAAATCTTGAGTCTACATTCAAAGCCAAATTGAACCTTGGTAGGAAGGGTAGGTACTCTAAAGGAAAGCAGATTGAAAGTGACAATGATGATGAAGATCTTGACATCATTGAAGCACTTCTTGCAAGAAGAGACACAAAAGGAAAATATAGAGGAAATATACCATTGATTTGTTTCTCATGCAATGAGTTTGGTCACATTGTTGCAAAGTGTCCAAACAAGGAAGACAAGGATGAGAGGAAGTTTAAAAAATTCAAAGGCAAGAAAGATTTCAATAACCACAAAATCTATAAGGATAAAGGCAAGAAGTCTTGTTATATTGCAAAATATTCTGACAGTGATGAAGAAGAAGAAATAGTTTATATTGCCATTAAGGATGAGTTAGATAAGGAAGATGGAAAGACTGCACTTTTCTCACACATCAATAAAAATGATACTTGGATAGTTGATAGTGGTTTTTCTCATCACATGACTGGTGATAAGACAAATTTTGAACATCTTGAGCACTATGATGGTGGAAGTGTCAGTTTTACGAATGTTGAACCTTGTCTAGTAAAAGGAAAAAGGTTGCATTGTTCTGACAGAAGGAATCAAATGTGATAATGCTTATTAGGTTGAAGGATAAAGGAGAAATCTACTCAGTGTAGCACAATTGAACAACATTGGCTTCAAGGTAGAATTTATGAATGGTAAGGCCAAGCTCCTGGATGGTAAAGGGAACCTAATTGGAACTGGAAGGCAAACAAAAGGTAATTTATTCTATCTTGATCTCACTGAAGGTTCATGTTTTATTGCACAAGTAGAAGAAATCTGGTTATGGCATAAAAGGTTATGTCATGTGAATTTTGACAATCTGGTAAACATAAGCAAGAACAAAAGAGTCAGAGGTATTCCTATTTTTAAGAAACCTGAGTTAGCAATATGCAAACAATGTCAAATTGGAAAGATGAGAAAGACTAGCTTCAAGAGAAAGAATTACAATACTGATGAAGTCTTGGAATTGGTACATACTGATCTATGTGGGCCAATTGGAACAACAAGCTATACTGGACAAAAATATTTTATTCTATTTGTTGATGATCATTCCAGAATGATGACTGTCATGTTTCTCAGAGAGAAATTAGAAGCTTTTCAGGAATTCAAGTGGCATCTTGCAAGAGTTGAAAAAGAAACAAGAAAGAAACTAAAATGCCTAAGATCTGACAGAGGAGGATAATTCATTTCTAATGAGTTCAATGAATTCTGCAATGAAAGAGGAATCAAAAGATAGATATCTTCTCCTGGTACACCACAACAAAATGGAATAGTAGAAAGGAGAAACAAACCCATTATGGATTATGCCAGAACCTTAATGATTGAAAAGAATGTTGCTACCAAATACTAGAAGGATTCCATTAGCACTACAGTGTTCACCTTGAATATAGTTCAACTAAATAAAGGTAGTGATCAGACACCTTTTGAATTATGGTATGGCTATAAACCTAATTTTCATTATTTCAAAGTATTTGGAAGTAGATGCTACATCTTGAAGGAAGAAAGAAATGGGAAACTAGATGCAAAAAGTGATGGAGGAATATTCCTAGGTTACTCATGTAAAAGCAAAGCATACAAATGTCTGAATCTTACTACTCATAAATTCATAGAGAGTGTACATGTCAAGATTGATGAGTTTGCAGAAAAATGTGAAGAGAAGAGCAGTAAAGAGCCTGAAGACTACATAAACTTTGTATATCATGAACCTGATACTATACCTATGACTCAAGAAATGGTGATGGGACAACATATACTGACACAAACTATACTACCTAATTTGAAAAATGTGCAACATGAAGTGATAGTAGAAGGACCCGAGTCACAAACAGAAGGACCCGAGTCACAGATAGAAGGACCCGAGTCATAGACAGAAGGACCCAAGTCACAGTCAGAGGGAACCGAGTATCAGACAGAGGAACAAGAAAGAATGTTTGAGAATGATAGACCTAGTGGATCAAGTCCAGAATCTAGATTGAAGGATCCAGTACTTTCAAGATACATGAAAAGGCATCATGCACCTAAGAAAATAATTGGAGATCAGATAGAAGGTGTAATGACAAGAAATAAACTAAAAGGTACATGCTTACTATGTGAATTTGAACCTAGAACTCTAAAAGATGCATTGAATGATGAAATTTGGATAGAGGAAATGAATGAAGAGATTGAGAAGATTGAGAAGAACAAAACTTGGAATCTTGTACCTAGGCCAAAGGACAAGAATGTGACTGGAACCAAGTGGGTTTTTCAGAAACAAGATGGGTGAAAATGGGAAAGTCTCTAGAAACAAGGCCAGACTAGTTTGTAAAGGATATGCTCAAGAAGAGGGTATTGACTATGGAGAAACTTTTTCTCCTGTTGCAAGACTTGAAGGAGTCAGAACTCTTCTGGCATATGTTGCAAATAAAGGATACAAAGAATATCAGATGGATGTGAAGTCTGCATTTTTGAATGGAATCCTAGAAGAGGAAGTCTACATTGAACAACCATAAGGCTTTATTGATCCCAACATAAGGAATATGGTTTGCAAGCTACACAAAGCATTGTATGGACTAAAGAAAGTGCCTAGAGCCTATTATGAAAGACTACATAGTCATCTAATAAGCATTGGATTTTAGAGAACCAATGATAATAGTAGTATGTACATCAAAGAAGGACCATAGAACAAAATACTGTTAGCAGAGATATTTGTTGATGACATATTACTCATTGGTTATGATGACCTATGCAAAGCATTCTCTGTAGCTATGAGAAAAGAATTTGAAATGTCTATGTTGGGTGAGATCAAATTTTTTTTTGGTTTACAAGTACATCAAATGAAGGATGGTATCTACATTACTCAATCAAAATATATCAAGGAGATACTCAATAAATTTGGTATGGAAGATTCCAAACCTGTTGGAACATCCATGTGTACTGGACAAAAACTATCTAAGGATGATGATTCAAAAGAGGTAGATCAGACCAATTATAGATCCATGATTGGAAAATTGAAATATGTTGTGCACGCTAGAACTGATATTGCATTGGAAGTTGGTAATGTTGCAAGATTTTCAGCTAGTCCCAGAGATAATCACCTAATGGAAATCAAAAGAATTATGAGATATCTGAAAGGCACTGAAGAGTATGGTTTATGGTATAAGAAAGGTGGAAACTTTGATTTAAAAGCATTCACTGATGTTGATTGGGCTGGAAGTGTCGATGATAGGAAGAGCACCAGTGGTGGATTTTTATTTCTTGGAAAAAGGTTAGTGTCTTGAACTAGCAAGAAACAGAATTGTATCTCTCAGTCTACAACAGAGGCAGAATATGTTGCTGTAGCAGTGAACTGTTCTAAAATCATATGGATCAAGAAGTTGTTGTCAAGAATGAAGGAAGAGATAAAAGAACTAGTTATTATCTACTGTGACAACACTAATGCCATTAACATCTCAAAGAATCCTATGATGCACACCAAAACCAAGCACATAGCAATAAAATATCATTTCTTGAGGGAATTAGTACAAAATAGAGAAGTAAGGTTAGAATATGTAAACACCAAAGAACAAGTTATAGATATATTCACCAAACCCTTACCTAAGGATGTATTCTTGTATCTTAGAGGAAAGCTAGGGGTACTTCCCCTACCTAAAGGTCACTAAAATATAGTTTAGTGATGCATCAACCCGAGTGACAGTGAAAATTTTCTAGTTGATGCAAATCTATCAGATCCCATTGCAGATGAATTAGTACATTTAGGTACATTATAAATTCAAAGAGAAATAGTATTTGTGGAATTGGAGTCTTTGGAATATGTTTTCAAAGAGGGATAGTTTTCTATAATACATAAGAATCAGAATACAGCTAAAGACATTGTCAGAGGGAGAATCAGAATGAAGCTAAGGACATTGTTAGAGGGAGAATCAGAATGAAGCTAAGGACATTGTCAGAGGGAGAATCAGAATGAAGCTAAGGAAATTGTTAGAGGGAGAATCAGAATGAAGCTAAAGACAATAAATAAATTTTTTTTTGCTCCACAATTCTTTGTATTATGACATGTTGTGTTGCCATCAATGCCAAAGAGGGAGATTGTTGAAGACAATTATTCAATTGTGTATTGTCATTGATGTTACACATGTATATACACTTATGTAGTGGTTTTAAACTAATATCTACATTTAGACCAAGCACAGTTGGTAAATAGAATGAGTTGAGTTCGAGCATTGAAGAAGTTCAGTGTTGACTGGGTTCACTTGGGCATTTCAGTCTTGGTTGGGCATTCAGTTGCAGCTGACTAACAGTGATTTATATTATGTAATTAAATGGTTATATGAGGCTGACTAAATTATGATTTATCATTTAGATTTTATTCAAGCCAGCTTGACAGGGCTTACCATGTATTTATGAAAGGTCAAGTTTTGATTGAATGTGTTGAAGGGATGAGGATTTGTTTTGGAGTAACTGATTCACCCCTCCCATCTTAGGTACTTATCTCATTTCCAAAAATTTCTTGGTTCCTCAGACTTGACCCTGGAAACATAGTGCAATTGTATCTCAACTCCACGTACTTCTACACATAACTCCCCATTTGCACCGATCTTTAAAAAGTTATCAGAATTGTCCAAATCTGTTATTTTGAGCCAGTTGGAAAATTTTACATCATCACATGATCGATAGATATTATCGAGTGTCATGCATGTCAATTTACGTAGTGCAACATATTTTGCAATATACATAGCTCTTTGTTGGGCCTTATTTATTATATTTCTCATTTCCTCCAGTATGGGGAGAATACTTGCTAACGTTAAGAGTGACTCTACATTACTTAACCTTCGTATTAACTCAAAAAAATTTAGTTTCCTAGATTCTTCACAACTTGAGTTCATTAGACCAAGAAATGATTTATATTATGAAAAAAATCGATGCACTGGTCCATCCAAAGAGATCCATGTTGTATCATTATCCTTAAGAAGCTTGTTCCCCTCGACTAGTCCTTTGGGAAAGTGTTGAAATTCCCTGAATTAGTTTGGACTTCGATAGAAGTATTGGTACATCTCTTTGATTAAAACATCAGTTTTTTGTACTAGAGAATGCTTGCTGACAACTCCAAAAGATAGATTCATTCTATCGGCCATGCAGTGAATGGCAGTAATGTAGGGTGCACAATAAATTTGTATCTTTATGCAAAGACCACCTCTGTGGCCTTGTATTACTGAAGCTCCATCTGCTTCAATACACACTAACTTTTTGGCAATATTCATGTCATCGATACATCCATATTCAATTAGCGAATTCTTTACTAGTTCAAATAATTTTTTCGTTGTTGCATTATCCTTCATTTTAGCAACAATTAGTAGATGAGGTTGGAGGAGTAAATTGTTTATACTATAAACATGCATGCATACCTAGGAAGTATTATCTACTATTGCAACCTTATCTAAACACAATGCAATAAAGTTTGACTCTTCAATTTTTTCCTTTAGATATTCTTTTTTAACCTCGGTAAGACAACTTGCCCATTCCCATCCACTGTTTACTGACCAGTAACTGCTAGGATAGTTACAAACTTTCAGAAAGTGTAATAAAGCACTCAATGTTGGGTAGTCTATCATAGGACACCCTCTACTAAAAATATAAAAGACAACACTTATCTGAAAAACTTTTCTCGTTTGTTCTAGTTCCATTTTTCTTCCAAAAAAACTTCAATAGAGCCTTTAACTTCAACAAGATTCATCTATATACTTTGTTGAAATTCAAATATTTCTACATTCCTAACATGCTGAGATTCCCCCTTTGTTTTCCATCTTATCACTAATTTTTCAACTCCATATATGGTTTTATTTTCGTAAACCTTACCCATATGCTTCTCTATGGTGTCAATTTTAGCTGCAACATCTTTTTCTTCCCATTTATCTTGGTGCAAATCTTACATTTGCATTCTACCAGAGGCTCACCTTAAATTGGATTGTCCACTGGTTCAATAAATGGATACTTTGACACCCATTCTATTTTAAAATTCCTTGACGGATCCCACATCCAATATTTTTTTGATTCTCTATCCTTTTTTGAATTGTATTTTCTTTTCTTCTTCCCTACATCCTCATCATCTCTGGCATTCTCAGCCTCATCCAAGTCAATTAAATCATTGTGGCTACTCTGGTATTTACCTAAAAATCTTCTTCAAGTTCATCATTATCTGAGATATCAGGTTCACCAACTTCTTCAATATGTTGTGTAGGTTCAGGTTGCGAATCTTGTAAATCTAATGGTGATGAAGTAGCTTCCCGATTTTAGCCAAGAACATTTCCAACATAAAAGTATGATGATAAGGTTCTATGTTTTTTCTGGCTTGAGTGGCCTCTCTTGGATTTCCTCACATGTATGAGCCTCACCCTTATTCTTGTTTGACATCTCCAACGAAATAAAGGCTGCCAAAACAAATTTTAACTTGTTGAAGAAGTGACAATAGACTATAATATATTTAAATATGATTCATTGGCTGTAAAAACATGTCTGAGGTCTCCCTAGTGACCATAGCTGACAACACTGACCAGTGACCCCTAACAGGTCCCCACTAAATAAGAATGAACTCAAAGTCAAAATTATAGAGTCGTAGATAGATAGAGGTGAAACCTCACGTGAAAAAAGGATTCAGAATAATAATCACTTACCTTTGCCTCAATTGCAATCGCCAATGCATTCCATAGTATGAAACTTCGCTATTGATCAAATAGAGATATCACAACCAACCAAACCAAATTGTGTACAATAAACCTAATCTATAAATGTATTTTACCAATCCTTTTTGGAAAATTTGGCGGGAGGCATTAGGTATACAAATATTTGGTGAATCCCATGTAATTATAACACATCTTATGTTATTTTTGAGGCAATTATGGGTCGCCCAATAACTTGCTATGATTAATAAGTTTGGTGGAAATGCTTTAGTTTGAGACAGGAGTCCACCAAATTCTAGGCAAATTTGGGTTTGCCTATAAATATATATGTATAAAAATATTGGTGAATATAGACCATCAAGTTGGGGCTGCTTTGAAATTGTAGGAAAATTTTTAAAATTTACTGTGTCTAAAAAATAGATTTGATTGGCAATATTATAGAAAAAATGGAGAAAATTAAATAAACAGAGGGGTGATGGGCCCAGGAATTTGACCCAATATTTATAAAGTTCAGCCGATTGGGAAAACCCAATAGATGCAATATATTCACCAAATCCCTAATAGCCGATGGGCGACATTCACCAAATGGTGAATAATCGCCACTAAAATTATCATTGTGAGACACCCTCTTTTATAGTCCCAGTATCAGACTTACCCTTATCCTTCTCAATCCTTCTATTCCTCAAATTATATATGCCCCTTGCTTGTTCCATATCTGCAACACTAAGAGACCTTATCTCTTCATTGTTGGGTTTTCTACATTGAAAATCCCTTTTGTCATCACCAACTTCTTTTGTTAGGATTAGGATCACTGAGAGAAGGGGGGGTTAATCAGTGATCTATTAATTAATACTTTTTCTTCTTATCTTGAATCTTAACTTTAATGCTTAAGTACTAAACTAAATATCAATGCAAGTAAGATAAACATACACAACTCATAACACCAAATATGATTACGGGGAAACCCAATGTAGGTAAAAACCCCAGTGGGAATTAGTACCCACAAATATTATGTACTAGTTTCTTATGATCCTTTATTAGAAGATCCTTAACCTTGTTAGGAGTTATCTTTACAATACATGAAGTACAGAGACCTTGTTAAGGGTTGGACCCTATTAGGAGTCTTTTAAAATAGCCCTATTAGGGGTGGTGGACTCACTATACAAGAGCACACTGCTCAAATGGTGAAGGCTACAACCTTTTGGATCTTTGATACACATTGTATCTGCAAGGTGAACTGTTGTTGTGACCTAGCTTGTCTGATCAGTTCCTTTTGTGTGCTGATGATTTAACCCCTTGTAAAGCACTATAAAAATCTCAACTAAACTCTGAAAGCTTCTACTTAAATATCTATATCATCAACATATGACAGATATAGCTTTGCTACTTCAACACTCTACTCTACTTTTCTTATCTCTGGCTTTCGCAACTTCTCCTATCACAAGTGACCTTCTATAAGTATTTCCTCAAGGGAAATGAACATTTTATCTTTAGGAAACCTTTTACCATCTATCTTTATCACTTAACTAACCACACAACCCTTCATTAAGTTGGCGCAACATTAATTATAATTGCTTTACTCAAACTGAACAGACGCGTCTCTTCACACAGTCAGCTCCACCAAATTAGCTCTAACTTCTTTCTTTGGATGAATAAAGTCATGCGCCTTTAACCACACATGATTAGATCACTAAAAAATACTAATCCAAGGATTCAAGTTCTAAGGATATGTGAAAATTCTATACCAAAACAATCTCTGTCGGTTCTTTCCATGATCTTTGTCCTGTTTTGGCATTCATTGGCTGTACCTCTTCAACTGGTTGTATCTTCTTCATACTTGAAGATCTGATCATTCTCTCTTATAATTATCATTTACACATACTCATAATCTTATCTTCTAAGTCACATATAATTTTAATAACAAATGAACACATGCTAATCAAAACTATAACAGTTTGTTCCTTGCTCTACCCTTTACTGTCTCAGTCACTTCATCTTGCTGTAACTTCTTCCTACTTCCAGATCTGATCATGATCTCTTAGAATTATCATGAATACATACTTACAAGCTTATCTTCAAAGGATCATGTCCTAACTCATTCGTATGTATGTGCACTGATGCTCTCTTTTTCTGGTACTCTGCTAACTGTCCAGTCTTCTGTACTTAGCCAATTTTTGATCTTCTGATAATGTGTGCTAACTGCAAAACTTCATATGACTTTTTTGCCATAATGAAAACACTAAATAGATTCATATACTCTAGTATAGTCAAATTGACATCAATCTCCCCCTTTTTCATTAATGGTAACAAAGGAATATGGTGAAGTTACTATCTGTACTCTTATACAAAAACTCTATCTTATATCTCCCTCTTAGACTCCATATTATTCATACTCTACTCCCCCTTTGACATTAATGACAAATGTGCTCAAAAAAACTTATGTATACTTACTCATCATACATATATGGATATGCAATCTACAACTTTTGGATCTCTTTCTCCCAAAATGCAATCAGTGAATTGACAATCTATGGATGGGCGCATAATTCATATTGTAGCTTATCCATTTTCTCCAAGCCTGTGCTAGGACCTTGATCATATGACATACTCCATTTTCTATACATTACTTTACTCCCCCTTTGATATTATCTTCTCTGCCTTTTGCTGCAAACTCTTTCAAGGATGCTTGACCAGCCTTGAATGAACTAAGATCAAGTGTAAATTTGCTAACTAATTCATTGAGTCTCTTCTTCATATACTTCTCTTCTACAATATTTGATCTATTTTTCATGACTCCTTCAAATTATATACTCCCCATGATACTAATTCTATTATGGGTGTCAAACTTGACAACAATGATGATGAATTGTCCATCACTTCAGTCTTCTCTTTTTCTGTTTCCTTTTCTATGATATCTTAAATCAATATATCTTCTTGGTGATATAAATATTCTCAGCCTCTTGAGTATTCACAAATGTTTCTTCAAACTTGTCTAGATCAATATCCATTGTTTCCATTGATACTTCAACATTATCAACCACAAATGTATCTTCCATGTCCTTGGCCATGGGCATAGAATCCTATGGATCTGTCATAATAGTTTTATCTACTTCTTCATATGATATTTCAAATTGTATCTTCAATCAATTCTGCTCTTATGTGAACACTCGTTGGTTGTATTCACACTTAGATGATCAATAATAAGTATGTGCTTCCAAGGATAACATCAGGTTGGCTCCAAAAAAAAATATCCAACGGCTATATTGATACTCTCACATAGAACACTGCTCAACAAGATTTTGACCAATTCCGCTTTATGAAATTTATGCACTGAAGCATACTGATAAATCACTTCCGTGATGTTTCAAAGAGTTTATTGATATCAATCTCTACTGAAGAATGTAATTATGACACTTTTCTTCTTGACTGCAAGTGCTCCTTTTATTATCCAACTGCTTACTTGATTGCTAAGTAAGTTTTCAACTAATTTCTGAAATGACGCATTCGTACTTGGGCTTCATTTACAAACTCAAATTACCTTGCTTAACAAATAATGATAATCAATCTCCTTTCTTCACTGATGAGAAATTTTAATACATTAAAAATACAATTTATAGGGCTTCTATGATCTCCAATCATTTATTCTTACCGCAAGTGAGGACTTGGTGATTGCAAAGTAGATTTTTGCCATTAATACTTTCCACGTAGACATAGGAAGCAATTGTAACTTCCGTTCTTGTTCCTGATAACAATTTAGATCGTGTGCTCTTCCATAAAGAACCATAATGTCACCAAAAGATTGTAATCCAAGGAATATACTCATATGGTGAGTATACCAACCATGCAGGGGTTCAAAGCTAGAATAGCTCCCCCTAAGACCATGAGGGTTAACTATTTAGAAGTAGAAGGTGCATCCACTAAGGATGCATTTTCTACCTTTTTCTCTTCATTATCCTTCTTTACTTCAACCCAGATCTTTCTTGTATCTTCTGTAGCTTTCACAAATTTGATTTCTCCTACCTCATCCCATAATGAATCTTCTGACTTTTTAGGGATTTCCTGTCTCTGTGCTCTAGATCTACAATGATTAGAGATGTGTCCAACTTTTCCACATGAGTGAAAAATTATAGGAGGTTTGATGTTATTATTCATCATGCTACACTGCTTGGCTGTATGTCCATTATAATTACATATCTAACATGTAATTTTCTGAGGGCTTCTAACATTTTGCTGAGGATAACTTCTTTGTCTTTGCTGATTCTGATTTCTTTGATTATTTTGATTCTTGTTCTTCTAACTTGTTTTACAATTCATAGCTCTATGACCAAATTTATTGCAT
>MU224609.1:807925-921730 GCA_018584345.1 Thuja plicata | reverse complement strand
TAACTTGTTTTACAATTCATAGCTCTATGACCAAATTTATTGCATGAATAATAGTAACCATTGAAGGGTCTTACCTCTTTACAATTCCTTGCAATATGTCCATGCTTTTTATAGGCATAACAAGTATGGTAAACTAGCTTTCATTCATCCTTAGGTGGTTCAACATTGTCTTTAGTCTGATTTCCAATCTCCTTAGTATCTGTGATGTCCTTTAGTGCTTTCATTCTTTCTCTCATGGCATCAATAAAAATTTGTGCTTCATTGTATCCTATACCACAGGTATCTCCTTTAACCTTTTGAGCATGCAACTGTGATTCTATCAGATCATTTCTTGTGTGTAACTTGTCAATATGATTCTTTTTTGCAATCAATTCAGATTCCATCTTCTCTTTGTTATTTCTTAGCTCCATGATTTCCATGTTTGCTTGTCTCAGTTCTTCATCTAACTGCTTGTTTACTTTGACTTGATCATCATAGGCATATTGATTGTTACATAGCTTTTCATCTAATTCTTTAATGTGATCCTTCAGAGATGAATTTTCTTCATTCAAATTGTTGACTACTTCTCCCAAATTATTTGAAGAACAATTCCTTAATTATTTTTTCAGTTTCTTGATAAGTATTTGCATGCCATTTACTTTTAGTTTAAGATCTTCATTTTCTTTTTCAAATGTGTCAAGTTCTTCAAGGGTTTCTTCAAGATTTTTTTCAGGTGTTTCATTTCTACCTTGTCCATGATCTCCTCAATTGGTTAAAATTATTTGTTGAGGACCAGAGCTCTGATACCAATTGTTAGGATTAGGATCACTGAGAGGGGGGGTTGAATCAGTGATCTATCAATTAATAATTTTTCTTCTTATCTTGAATCTTAACTTTAATTTGCTTAAGTATTGAACTAAATATCAATGCAAGTAAGATAAACATACACAACTCATAACACCAAATATGATTACGGGGAAACCCAATGCAGGTGAAAACCTCGGTGGGAATTAGTACCCACAAATATTCTATACTAGTTTCTTATGATCCTTTATTAGAAGATCCTTAACCCTGTTAGGAGTTGTCTTTACAATACATGAAGTACAGAGACCTTGTTAAGGGTCAGACCCTGTTAGGAATCTTTTACAATAACCCTGTTAGGGGTGGTGGACTCACTTTCCAAGGACTCACTGTCCAAGAGCACACTGCTCAAATGGTGAAGGCTGCAACCTTCTGGATCTTTGATACACACTGTATCTACAAGGTGAATGGTTGCTGTGACACTACTTGTCTGATCAGTTCCTTTTGTGTGCTGATGCTTTAACCTCTTGTAAAGCACTATAACAATCTTAACTACACTCTAAAATCTTCTACTTCAATATCTATATCATCAACATATGACGGATATAACTTTGTTGCTTCAACACTCTGCTCTTCTTTTTTTATCTCAGGCTTTCGCAACTTCTATGATCACAAATGACCTTCTATAAGTACTTCCTCTAGGTACATGAACATTTCAGCTTTAGAAAACCTCTTACCATCTATCTTGATCACTTAACTAACCACGTAAACCTTCATTAAGTTAGCACAACATTAATTATAACTGCTTTACTCAAACCAAACAGACATGTCTCCAGATGAATCAAGTCATGTGTCTTTAACCACACATGATTAGATCACTACCAATCACTAATCCATGGATTAAATTCCTGAGGATATGTGCAACTTCTGTACCAAAACAATCTCTGTCGGTTCTTTCCATGATCTCTGTCCTATTCTGGCATGCACTGGTTGTACCTCTTCAACTGGCTTTATCTTCTTCATACTTACAGATCTAATCATGCTCTCTTAGAATTAGCATTTAAACATAATCATAAGCCTATCTTCCAAGGAACATAGAATTTGAATAACAAATGAACACACACTAATCAAAACTATAACAGTCTGTTCCTTGCTCGGTCCTATTCTGCCCTTTACTATCTTAGTCACTTCATCTTGCTGTAACTTCTTCATACTTGAAAATCTGATCATGCTCTCTTAGAATTAGCATGAATAAATACTTACAAGCTTATCTTTAAAGGATCATGTCCTAACTCAGTCGTATGCACATGCACTGATGCTCTGTTCTTCTGGTACTCTGCTAACTGTCTAGTCTTCTGTACTTAGCCAATTTCTGATCTTCTGATAATGTGTGCTGACTCCAAAACTTAATATGAATTTGTTGCCATAATGAAAACACTAAATATAGTCATATACTCCAATATAGTCAACTTGCCAACATCTTCATCATCAGAAGAATTAGTTTCAATTATTACACTGTTGTTTGAAGAAAACCTTTCATAATTAGGCCCACAAATATTGATACTCTTCCCAAATTTATTTTGGTGATCTTGATCATTTTTATGATCAGTGTGTTTAATCAAATATTGTGCAATTGCACATTGAAAAGAAGAGTGAGGCATATTAGAGGGTACACACCATGTTGCATCTTCCACATAATTTTTTGTATGTATTTTCAAAGGGTCAGGGGTATCTCTATTATATTCCTTTTTTAAATCATCTGTCATAGGTTTACTCTCCTTCCAATTTGTGTGATAAGGAATATCATGCATGATTTAGGGTCTATCATTTTTTTGATAAGTATTATGCCTATCATTTGACAACCATTTCTCATTTCTAGAAAATTTATAACTTAAGTCCTTTACAACTCCTAATAACTTATCCATTTTATCCTCCTCTAAAGGAATTTTTCTTTGAGACCCTTTAGGATTCTTCTGTATTTTGATATCACTAATACATTTGGGGTTAAATTTTGATGGTGACTTCTAACAAAGGATAAATGTTTTGTGATTTTTGGTTTTTCTTGCAATTCTACCCGATAACCTTGTAATTGTGACGGTGCAGAGGTCATAAGAAAAAAGGTGAAAACAAAATCATTTTTATGAGATGATTGTAATTTAGGTTTATCTAGACACAATGGAAAAATATGGTTTTTCATTGTACAGGTTAAATCCCATGACATCAGAGACATGAAGCTACTTCCCACCACTTTCACAGAGCCAGCGCTGCTTTGGAAGTGCTCACATCTTCAACCTCAGCATATAAAATTGAGCATCATGGTTGTTTCACAAGCTCCATCGCTACTTTGGAAGTGCTCAAACAGGTGCTCTCAAAACCTCAATATCTGTGTATTCTTCCTCCTAACCCATCTTTGGGCGTCATTTGTCACATACATAATAGGTTGTGCACATACTACCTAACTAATGGTATTTCTTTGCATTGGTTCTTACAGGAAGTAAGGGATCTCTACCATTTCAAAGGCTTGAACCATTCTCAGTAAACCCATGGACCATATTCTTCTACACCTAACCTAGCTATATTCTTGTTTCTGGTGTATGGTGTGAGTTTTTTTATTACAAACAAACCCTTTTTTGTGTTTGAGATATCAAATTTTATGATGCTTTTCTTTTCTTTGAATTCCTTACTTATTAATAAAATATTGAGTTAATACTTATTCAAAAAATATTATAATGTTTTAGCCCTTCTATATTTAAACTTTGAAAATTTGGGGTTATGTGTTATTGAAATGAGTTGTGAATAGTTGAACGGGGAAGAAACTAGGTCGTGACTCAATTTGGGGATTTCTATTTTTGATGAACTATAGCATTCTTAATAAAATTTGGTAAGTGAAACTTTTATTATGCCAAGTGATTTTGGATTTGACTGAATATGAAGACCTAGCCAAGATATATTTATTACCTCTAAGACTTAGAATTGTTTATTGGATTCCTGGTTGAAAAGGAGCTTTTACATTAAAATTTTCTTCCCTTTCCTTTGCTCTTTTTTTTTTCCTTGTTTTATTCTGGTTCCCAAGTATTTTGTATTTATGGTTATATTTATAGTAAGGTTCTTCTTTGAGGTAAAACCATCTAGACGTGGATACAATTGAGATAAATGGTAACCCAAATGTAATGAACAATGCTCTACTGCAATCCAAATGAATGGATTGGATCATGGGGTATTATGCTCTCACTTTGTATTAATTATTCACTCTTATTACTTTCATTTAGTTTACAATTTATCTCATATCCCCCTCTAAAAAATCTTCACCTAAAGTGAAAACCAATCTCACTACTATATCCCTTGACAAGTATATTTTGCATTTTCTTAAGTGTTTCTCAACTAGTGTAGCATGGCTCAATAGTTTAATTATTTATAACACTTTGCACTCATTCATCCTTGTTCAAATAAAAAAAATTGTTAGCATGATTTTCATTGTTGTTTATACTTTCTCAAGCATTGATTACCTAGTATAGTGTGGATTTTTAGTTTGATCATTTTGTTGGACTACGTGAATCACCTAACATAATACACCTTATTGCCTAGTTGAATTCAAGCATTTTCCATGGATTTCCTTATCTCATCTATTGCTTTACTCTTGTTGAACACTTCTAGATGTTGAGAATAGGGGGTGAATTAGCATGTATTAAAACTTAACTAATTATTAACCATTCATTCCATTCAATTTATGTGAAGAAGAAAATAATTGGAAAATAAAGAACAACACACATAAACGAAGGATTTATACATGGAAAACCTAATGTGGGAAAAAAACCAATGAGTACAAACACTCACTATATGAAGAACTGATTACAATATTTTAGGACAAAGGCCAAGGAGCTCACTGCTCTTAATATGGGCTTCCAAAATAAATTTCACAACCATAAGAAAATATAGAAGGTGTTTTTAATCACTAAAGATCACTTTCTTTATGGAAAAGTAAAACATAATGATTTCAATGAATTATTGTGATTGATTTGAATACAAGTATGTAATCCAAAATGGTAATTACAGTTTGTTCTTCATACATCATAGCTAATTTCATCTATGCTTGTTTGCAAATTTTCACCTTTTCACTTCAAAATATATCATACATAGTTATACACAACTCATACACCAATCTCAAAGGATATCTGCAATTATATATCAACCACAACACAAAATAAGATCAATTTGATCGACCTAATTAGATATAATGTGTTACACTTATACCATTGGCCCTATTTCATTCTCTAAAGCATATAGAAGGGAAATGGGATGTGTGAGGAGTTACCCCATGCCAACACACCTTTTTCTAGATATTAAATCATTGTCATTATTATTTCATGCTACCACATGGACCAAAATACCTTGAGTCAGCCTTAAAGGACAATATTATTAGTGTCTCGGCCAAAAAATACAGGATGTGGCATGGACCTCCTCAATAGTTGTGAATGCATAGCATATAATCATTTGATTCCAACATATCACTATTTGAGAGCCACAAAAGTTGAGCGCATAAAAGCATAGGAATGTAAAGAATTCCTACAAACTACTATACAATCAGTATCATGTTGAAACAAAAAATATCATAACATTTTTGTGGATTGAATTAGACCAAAAAACCTAAAATATATAGACCTTTGATATATATCAACATATTCTAACTTTAAATTGAAATGGAACAATGTGTGGTGAAGCAAACTAAATAGAGAAACACAATCTGATGGACTATTAACCAGAATAGTCACAATTAGCCATTTTAATGTGAAGAAAACTAAAACCTTCTCCAAAACTCGAGATAAGACATGAGACATCCAAATATACCTTCTTCATCATCTCTAGAAAACTTAGTTCATCAATACCAACATGTATATACACAACTGATACTACATTAATTTGAAACACACAAGAATACTACTCTACACACCTCTCAGATCATACTTGACATAAATGACAAGTTTGGCATAAATAACAACCCAATATTCATATTTTAAACAATCTCCCCCTTTGTCATTAATGACAACACATGTGAACTCTCTACATCATCAGTATAGTCATCCCCTATTGATATCAGGGAGAAAGGGTGTTCCGAAAAATATTTTACCAATTTTGTATTTGCATACATCATTCCCCCTAAAACCAAAAATCATATCTACTAAAAATTCCTATGCATTTCCTTCTTCACAATACATGTCTTCAATGTTTATAGATGCTCCCCCTAACTCTATCAACTCCCCCTTAGGGAAGAAACCATACAAAAAAAGGAGACAAAAAAATTCTATACATTAGGTTACAAGCCTTTATAGTGTATCTTAATTTGGTAAAAAGTAGATTTCCATGAGGAAATGACTAAAAATATAATCTTGTTTTGACATTAAATTTGTGTGAAAATATCTTCTGCAATACCAACCTCATCCAATTTTTTCATCCTCTTGTCAATCTATTATGTGCCTTTCAAAATCTCAAATAATGTCATTGTCTTCAAATTAATTGTTTCCTTTAATAGAAAAAATTGTTTCTTAATGTGATTTCTTTATTCTTGTAATAGATCTAGTTGTGAATGAAATTGACTAATCTATAACCGGAGGGAGCCATCATTATCTTCCTCTAATTCATGTGTTTTTTAACTTTTATGTGCTTGGTATAGTCAAACCATTTTAGACTATATTTATACAAACTACTAGCATTCTTAACAATCTTTAAACTTATTAAGATTTACCTATAGTATGGTATGTCCATCATTGCATATTTTAAATACCTCAACCTTCCTCATATCATTCATCTTCCTTATAACCTCATCTTCTACTTTCTTCTTCAAATGTGTACAATTAGTTTTGAAGGAATCTATCAATACTTTATACTATTGTTCTGAGACAAGGGATGCATCAATGTGAACCTTTGATGTTATACGAGTTAATGGAATTTTGCAGTATAATATGAATGTCATTTTGTATACCATATTTTTAATACAATTGATAAATAAATGGATACAAAAGGCTTATATCCATTTCATTCTTTGGATTTTCAAACAAACTTTAGATATTCCCACCTCTGGAAGCCTTGCAATTGACTCTTGATAGACCTTATTCATCTCCTCATTTTCATAATGCATTGAATAAGTTACAGCAGATTGAAATATGTTAGTTTCATTCTCTTTTTCATTGTTTCTCTCTCCAGAGATATTCTCATTAGTAGTAAGATTAATTTATTTAGTAGAGGTTCTGGATGAAATTGGCTTCGATAGATTGTTATCTTGTACTCCTCTAGTTTTGGCATCTCTCTTGCTTAGACATGAATACCACCCGTTCTTTACTGGATTGTCTATTTTTCCAGGCATTCTTGTAGCTATAATTGACCACCTAAAACTCATTTAAATAGGTTCAGTTATAACTATATTACCTGCAATGCTATGCAATGATTTTATGAAGGAAAAAATTAAAGATACACTTGAAAAAATATCTTCTCGAAGAAGATTGATCTTAATGATCTAGTTTCTTTAGGATGAAAATTCATTATATGGGTCTGACAAACCAGTTAGGAAAAAATCAACACAAAATATGGATATGATGCTTGAGACATGGTTCTTTGAGTATGACTTAATTTCTCATTCAATCATATTTAATGTTTAATTATTAGAGGATTTTATATCATTTGCAAGTTTATTTTACTATTTTCAATATAGGAGCACAAGCCTCCGCTGATATCTCCTTGGTTGAGTTCTAAGAACTGAGGTGTGTCCATTATGTTAAAGTTACTAGGGGTATGATGCTTTGCTAATATCTCTTTGGCTGAGTTCCAAGAACTGAGGTGTGTCAATTATGTTAAAGTTACTAGGGATATGATCTTGGTCTTGTCGATGGGAGCGCAAGCCTATCCTTATGTCTCTTTGGCTTAGAGATAAGGGTTGGGGGTACTCATTTTTCTAAAGTTGTCTATGACACAGTTCCTATCTAATCTCTTATTTTATACCTTCATTGGTTTGAACCTTGATGGATGATACAATCAAGGAACATACTATCACCCTCACCAATTGTGTACAACCAATTGAACTACAACCCTATAATATATTTAACATTTTAAATGATATAATAGATAGAAACTTAAGAAAAAAGTTTTATATGTTTCTTATCATTGTTTAAGAAAATGGCATCTATGAGAATGATTACATGTAGTCCTGAAAATAAAGATATACAATTGGATCCATATATGACCAATAAACTTGATTTATGTTGGATAAACTATACCTGTGATTTACTTTTGCACACATTTGAACATTCATAGTTTCAGCCTTGTACAAACTATATGTAAACCAAACATTTATAAACTTTAATGCAATGTAATAATCATGAGATACATTTATAATCCTCTACTTCAACCAGTAAATAAGTTGGCTATGCATCTTTCGATTCATGTTAAGATAAGTAGAGAAACAAACATCCATTCTCTAATCTTCATACATGTTACCAAGCACCTTATGAAGTTTGATGATGATCTCTTCTTCCTCTAGTGAAATATTTCCATGTTTGACATCAGGGTGAAGATAGTTCATCCAACGTAACCTGCAACTCCAGCTTCCACATCTCACTAGAGCTGCTCAATCACCAACATAAACATACATAACAATTATTTTCATAGATGGTCCAACATTTTCCATTGATGACAACTTTTTCTACAGATAAACAAATTTTTCCATTCATGACAATAAATTTTCGCATCGATGACCACTTTTTCCATAGATGGTAACTTTTTTCATAGATGACAAATTTTCCCACAGATGACAAATTTTTCCATTGATGACAAACTTTTTGTACAGATAACAAATTTTTCTATAGATGACAACTTTTTGCACAGATGACAACTTTTTCAGCTATTTAATGATCAACAAATTGATACCCTACATATCTTACTCTACATAAATTTTTAGCTATGTAAATATATCTTACTATACATAGATGTTTAGATATGTAATGATCAAGAGATTGATACCACTTTAATAAAAATATTAATAGTTATCCTAGATGAATATACATACCTGCTCTGTGAGGAAGAAGGCTCCGTGTTGGAAAGTGGTTCATTCAAGAATTTTTGGGAGCACTTTAGGGTTTTAATTTATGTTAACACATCTAGTATGGATGGTCGCTTTGTGTCAAAGACAATTTTGTAGTTATAGCCTTCAAAATGACTAAGTCCAGAAAGTAAAATTACAGAGTATAGAAGTACAGTTTTGGTTAGCGAACATAGTATATGACAAATGAAGACATGTGAGCTTAGGAGAAGCTATTTTGGGATGTATATGACCTTTAGTTAAGGTCTCTTATGTTTTTTTGTTGATCGCAGTAAGTTACAATATATTGAAGACATGCGAAGACAGAGTAACAGTGATACAAGACAGATGAAAGGTTGCAATGATTAATGGAGTATAATGCAGAGTCCAAATGTGCTATGTTGGATTCAGATTGATGATTAATTATTTTTTGTTAGTGTACGATCTCCGACTTGGTATCTACCTTTTGTATAAGCATTAACCCTATTTTGTGATGCATTGGAAGCCGACTAGACATATAATGATGTATATATAGGAAGAGCTTTTTGTGAAGCAAATTATGTGTGTAATAGAATGAATGGATTCAAATCAATGAATGCATTGTGATGTCAGAATCAAATAGATGGTGATGGGAGATACAATTGGAACTACCTAAGAATATAATATTATTGTACTGTTCACTATTGAGAAATCATTGTAACAGAATCATATTTTTGATTGTATGAGAAGTGGGCTCAGTATACCTTTAACATGGTTTTTGTATTCCTCTAAAAAGAAAATGTGCTAATGTAATAATCAGCTCCTAATAAGGCTAGGTTTCCTAACAGGGACATAATAATTTTAGTACATATTTTTTGGTATCATCCCCACCGGAGTTTTCCCTTGGCCAGGGTTTCCTTGACAAAAAATTCATAGTTTTATGAGTTGTGTGTTTTATGTTTATGTTCTTTTCATTTCAGAAATTATTTGGTTAAGTTGGAATTTACTAATTTTAATTTTAAAGTTTTTTAATACTGATTCACCCCCCCTCTCAATATTACTTAATCCTAACAATTGGTATCAGAGCATTTGGCCCTTGGACAGAAAGCTTAACAACTTAAGGGAGATCGAGATGGATTCGAAAAGTTTGGAATAAAACTTTGAAGCAGCACATGAAGACCTTGATAAGGATAAAGAAGAGAACGGTGACTTGAGATTAAAATTGAGAAGAGCTAAGGGTTTCATCAAGAAACTAAAAGAAAAACTTAAACTATCTAGGAGTCAGAGACAAGATCTTATAGATAAGATAAAACATGATTCATACAATGATACATCAGATCAGATTCAACTGGTAAAGGATGATAGAAACAAAATTGAAGAAACCTTAAAAGATGCAAATATTTAGATGAGACAAATGAAGACTGAAGTTGACCACTACAAGAACAAGTATATGGAATTAGAGAAATATAATCTAATCATAAAATGAGAACTTTTTGAGGCAAAGAAACATATTGGAAAAATTCATTCAAGCAGTGATAGGATTGATGAACAAAGAGATAGACAGAAACCTAAAGGAGATGTGAATGGAGTTGGCTTCAATGAAGCTGAATGTTCAAAGCCTCAAGAATAAAAAATAGAAGTAAAGACTGGTAGGGAAAGACGTACTTGTGAAGAACCTAAAGATCATATCAGACCTTTTAGAGGTAGAGGTTTTGGATGCAACAAGATTGGACACATGAGGAGAGACTATAGAGGTAAAGCTCCTTACAAACCCTTTTTAGGATATTGTTTTAATTGTAATGCATTTGGGAAAAAGAAGGCAGAATACAGGAAACCTTATCAATCAATAATCAAGAAATATTACAATAGGGAAAGAAAAACAACTAAGATCACATGTTACAAGTGCAATAACTTTGGGCACATTGAAAAGTATTGTAAGTTACAGGTTAATTAGAGAAGACCAACTCCTACATGTTACAAATTTCATAATATATGACACATAGAAAAGTTTTTCAGATGTAATAGGCATAAGAATAGAAGTGGTCCTCCACCTATAGATACAAAGAAGAGTATTGGTGATGTTAAGAGTATTGTAGAAGAATTTAACAGTCACTTCAGTACAAAAGAAGATGTAAACAGGGGTAAGGTATGGAAAGTAAAGGAATCAAATGAGGAAATGGTTCAGGGAGAGTCAGTAGATGCTATAGAGTCTTCACCTAATGCCAACATTTCCAGATCAACCTAGATGGCCAAGCATGGCCTTAGGGGGAGCATTGAAAGGAAACATCATAAATCTATCTAGCCCATGATTGTGAGGAATAAGCTCTTGAGAGATTAGATAGAGTACGTGGAGAAATTATGGACCTTATATGTATGATCACGTAGCCTTACAAATCTATGTCATGTGATCACCAGATTGTTAATCGACTAGATTATGTGCAGAGATGAGTTTATTGGGAACTATGTCATTTCTTTACACAACAAAGTATAAGGTCAATCAAAATAACTTTTTTAAACATCATTCGAAGAACAGAGCCTAAGGAGAATAGGGATTTGAGCTGAGAGAAGAAAAGAAGCAACTTTGTTGATCATTTCACTGAAGAAAAAATTTATAGAATTGATAGATAAAAGGTATTTAGATCATTTGTGAAAGGCCTAGGTATAAATTCAAGAAACACCCATTTAAATCAACTGAAGATGATCCCGAAGGTGCATTTTCACAAACACCCTATATTTTTCTACATGTAAAATATATTAGGGCTTACATTCACTATAAGTATGAGTCTCTGGGAGACTTTGAGATCTATAAAGAGATGAAGGACATGATTGGAGCAGATGGTAAGATGAAAGCCGAGTTCGCACATCTTGAGAACCTTAGCATAATGAAAATAATTAAACTCTAAAAATTTGATGAAGAGGAATAGATTAAGATCATTCTGAGTAGAGTTCACGACCAGTTCATTTGGCTTGGAGATTAGCCAATTAAGATTTGCAGTGACTTAATTCATGCTATAATAGGTTTGGATAACTCTGGTGTTATCCCTGTCATAGAGAAGAACACAAAGAAAGAGGTGGAAACCCTAATGCATTCATGATGGGATAAGAGAGCGATGACCATTAATGACATTTTTCAGCAATATTTTATATTGATTTCAATTATTCTTGGATATAAACTACATTACAGCAGCCAACCTGACTTAGTATCAGTAGGGGTGATCATGATGGCATATAGAATGGAGAAATAAAATGTGAAGTATAACCTCTGTGAAGTACTTGCACGTCAATTTTTTGATAATATGACAAAAATCAAGAAGGATAAGTCAAAGGCATTCAGGTTTGTGTCTCTACTGAGACACATGTATATTCATGTTGTTCATATTTTTCTTGGTATGTATCCTAGAGCTTGGAAGGACAACGGACGCACTGGAATTCAAATCAGATCACACATAGCTATAGAATATAGAATAGTACATGGGTTGATGGTGATTTATTTGCGATGATCAAAATATTGCAAAAAAAATGAATGAAAGAATGTGGATCCCTAAGGCATTGGTAGAAAGATTCAAGGATACAATTTGTTTCATGGTTGAAACTGATTGTGTTTTCTTTGTGGCAGTACAACCCAAGATGAAGTGGCATTATCCTCTGGGATATGAAGTCAATTATGAGGTCTTGAACATCCAAGTAGAAAATATTCTATCCTCAAAAATTAATCCATCTGCAAAGATAAGGGAAGAACATACTCAAGGTGCAAGAAAGAGAATATTAGAAAATCAGGTAGATGATCTAGCATCCAAGGCTGGTATAACAAAGGAGGAGACAAAAGAGGTAAGAAAGAAGATGACAAAAATTACTTCATGATTGGTGATTGTTAGGACTACAAACTTTTCCATGCTTCTGAGTCCTTCTCATGTTTGTGCAATGTTTAAGCCTAGTTCTTAAACCCTATTTGTCATTGGTTTCAAGCCCTTGGTTCCTTTTTGGTCATAAACCCCTAGGCCTTCCATGTTTTTTATAAAATGGTGTTACCTTTTTCAGGAGCTACTAAGTCATTTTAACCCATGAGCCTTAAGTTATCATGTGTGGGGCCTATATTTTAAATATATCCTAAAGTCCTAGTGGGGTATATTTTAATTTTTCCTAAATATAAGGTTTCCCATGGGGTTTTATGCTTTACAAGATGTCATGAAATTTTTTTTGATCTAATGGATGGTGTGATGCCTTGATGCGGAGATGCTTGTTGTTTATCCACCATGGAATTATGCTTTGTTGATACTGAGCATATGTAATTGTTGGTCCAGGGGCTTTGAAAAGAGATATTGTTTGATCAGATCTACTTTCATCCAACGGTTGGTGTGATTCCTTAATCAAAAGATGCCTGTTTTTTATTCATCATGGAAACATACCTTTGTGCCATGTAGCACATGGTGGGTCGTGCCAAGAGCTAAAGATAAAATAAAGGTATGGTAGATCAGATTTAATTGAACGGTAGGCATAATGCCTAGAACAAGAGTTGTACTATGGTTAGTCTTCATGGAATCACACCTAAGTGACACATGCCCAAGTCAGTTAGAGAAGGTAAAGAAAGATAAATAATTTCCAAGGCTAATAATGTAGTGCCACGTAGATGTCCAAGGATTCGTTAATGTGTTTCATATGCTCAGACTCATGGGTGTTTTAAGGATGATCGATGGATGTGTTTTAAAGATGGATATAATGTTCAATATGGACCGTTGATGATGATTTCCATTCTAGGGTTGACCGTTATAATAGATATTTGAATTTTTAAATATTTCTACAGGGTTTTGAAGTGGTGGCTCTGTGTTTCATGTTGCAAGAGAGTAGATGGGTAAATCTAATCTTTTGGATCACATTTATGCAGTTATGGGATGTTGTTTGGATGGAAATTTGATGGCTCCGATTGCATTTATGTTGAGAAGTGATTTTTTGAGGTTTCTCATCAAATTTGCAAACCTGTTATAACCATAAGGGATTGTTCTCCAACACCCCAAGGTGATTAGTGGCTACAAATCATTTTTTTGTGCAGAAAGGAATAACATAAAGGTTACTTGGAAAAGGAAGAATAGTTTTGTATTTATTGCAAAGGCCATGTGGTCCAATAAGAAAGTATTTTGTAATAACTCAGTTGTTGGTTATGTTGTTTATTTTGTCTTTCATGTGGGTCATTAAGGTTTTGGTTGTTGGATCTTGACCTAAATGATCTAACACTTGTTGCAATCCTTTTTCTAGAAAAGGATTTCTAGGATCATTTAGAAAGGGCTAGAAAATTGGGAAGTATAGAAAAACATTAAGCTGCATACTTGTTTCTAGTCAGGAATATAGCAAATTTGTATCTAGGTTGTGTCAATATAGAATAGATACAAGAACACAATTCTTCATACTTAATACAAGAACACAATACTTCATACTTAATACAAATATTCTAGATTCAAGTCTCTCCTTTGTGCCTATTTCTTGAGTTGTGAATTTTCTAATTCATTGCATAGAGTTTATCTATGTGTATGTTGTTATTCCTTAGTTTTGATCTAGCATTAAATTAAATATTGCTCTGGATAAGACATAGATTCATTTGGTCTGCACAAGGATTTTATAATAAGTGTTTGGTCTGGGTTAGTTGTATTTATTGGGGATTAGTACCTTCTATAGTGTTACATGTTTGATTGGGTTTGTCTATATTATGCAAAGTTTAAAAAAAAACCATTTCAGAATCCTTTTGATTGTTGTGGTTGAGTGTTGTATGTTCTTCATGATAATTGAGATTCAATGGATGAGTGGTTATCATTTAGTACTTACTTACCATTTTCTATTGTTTGAATCTAGAGAGAGTTATAAAGTGTTGTATATTTAGCTAGATTAGGTGTACCCTCCTTGATCTTGTAGAACCAAAAATGTAGAGGGTATTCTTGTCCCTATAGTTGGTCCAGTTACCTTAAATTTTCCCATATTTGGAACTAACCATTCTTCAAAATCCATCTAAAGGTATATTGGTAGCTTATAAAGCATAAAACATTTTGAAACAGCAACAAAATGGTGATTCTACTAGAGATAGAGATGAAAAAGTATTGATAAACCTTTGAAGGAATCTTTGGGGATTTAAATTTGAATAAATCTAGTAAGTTGACCTTCGAAAGCACAGAGTTACTCTTTCTTAGCCCCTTTTTTTAATCCTTTGTCTTGTGAATTTATTTATTAAAGTATTCATATAAGCTAGTGTTGTATTTTCCCAACTTGTTTTGGGTGACGACTCGAAGAAATCTATGTAGTAGTGTTGAGTAATAAATATTATTTATAAACACTTTCTCAATATGAGTAATAAAAATACTAGAGCTTGGATGAAAAATCATCCTAAAAATAAAAAGGAAGATGGGCTTCCAACTACCTTTAAAGTTGGTCAGCCGAGGAAAGAAAAGAATGACAGAAGTATTTCTCAAATTTGGAGACAAAAAGAGAACACTAGGGTAGAAGATCCAATCCAATATAGCCATGAAGGAAATTCATCAGAATATGAAGAGGCTGTGGACTTAGGATTGAGTGTATATGGAGATTACTATTCTCTTGATGAGAGAGGAGAGGAGGGATATGAAACCACTCTCCCAGATTCAGAAAGTCTCTCTGAAGAAGCTGTTGAATTGGAAAGGAGAATCCAGGAGAAGATGGCCATTAGAAAATAGAGGGAGAAAGAGAACAAGAATAAGATAAGACAAGAGAAGATCAAAGTTGAACAATTGAAAAGGCAATTGTTGAACTTGTAGGAAATAAATTATGTTGAAAAAACTAAGCGGTTTGAAGAGGAACCTGTTATCGATCAATTTTTTAATACTCAAAGCCCTAAGGATAAGAGAAAGCAGAGGATGGAAAGAATTTATATAAATGAACCTATGAGTCACAAGGATCCAGTGGATCTGATGTCCAAATTCAACACTGATCTTGAAAAGGAAAAAAAGGGAGAAAGAGATCATGGCCAAAGAGCTTGATAATGCAAAATTGGAGGCTACTACTTTAGAAATGAAGAAGAAGACTAATTTTCTCAGGCAGTCTTCTAAGCCTTCTCATATTATTGCCATCTCCTCAGAACCTGGTGGGAACCCATGAAATTATATGAAGAAAACAACAAGTTTTCCACCACTAGCTGGTGCTAAGATTGCTTCAACATAAAATGCTAAATAATTTACCTTCCAGAATGATGGTCCATTCCAAAGGAGACCAGTTCATGGAGAAAGGTATAGACAATTCTCTTTTCTTGGTATTCAAGGTTATCCTAATGCAATTCCAAATGAAATTAGAGATAAACTTCCTAGATTTTCTATAAATAATGTCATCACTTGTGAAGAGCATTTAAAGAAGTTTACTGATATGATGGATGACTATGAAATTATACATGATGAAAAATTTTGTTCAATCTTTAGTTGAGGATGCTAGGGATTCATTTAGAGGATTACCTCATGATTCTGTGGATATATGGATGAACTAAAAAATGTTTGAAGGAGAAATATGGTGACAAGACTAATGAAGGATTCATGTTTAATGAATTCAAAAATATCAAGAAAAATCCAAATAAAGAAGTTGTTAAGTTCAATATAATATTCCAAAAGGCTATGCATAAGCTTTTCCAAGTAATGAGGCTTGATTATAAGGTATGTCTTGCAACAAATGATTTTGATGCTAAGATGGGATTTTTGGATGATATTATAATTGGGTACTACTAATTTTTTTGGCATTCATGTTTTGTCACTGATGTCAACATATGTTTTTGTGGAGAGAACAGACTGGTTATTACTATTGTATGATGACTGACAGAAGTGTATAGATACTATACAAATGAATTAGAATGAGAGAATATGATGATAGGTATAAGGATGTGTGATGATCTTATTCCTAAGATCTCTTGGCTTAATATTTCATATTGGATTTGTTACAGATGTTTTAGCGAAGACTAGTTTCTGGACTGTGACACTGATGCTTGACAGAGAGAGTCTCTATGTTTTGGGGATATCTTATAGGCGACGATGATTAAGGTTATGCAAGCTTAAGAGATGACAAAAGGTATCTTGAGGAAATTTTTTTATTGATCTTAATTCATTTGATTTTTGGTGATGTCATTTATGATGTGTATTCTGGAGGAGACCTATTTGGGGCCAACTTCAAAGATGTAGCATGCATTGTGGATTGTGAGTGTGGATTGCAGATCTTGGATTATATATGATGTGTTTTAATTGATACTTACTTGTTTTAGGTATCGTGTGTATCTTAGAAAGGGGTTAAATAATTATTTATATATTGGGAAAGATTAATTGGCTGACCTAATCAATTATTATAATAGGGTATATATGAGAGATATTTTCTTTTGAAAAGAGGGAATGGATGATGAGAAGGTAATTAAAAAGATAGAGATGTGTGAGAGATGTGAAGCTTGATTGGCTGCTAGCTATAGAGAAGAGTTTGTGATTATAGTACTTCATTGGAACTGACCAAGAAAAGATAGTTTCTATCTGACAGTTCACTAGATTGTATATTTCTTATATACACTTTTTCGGATTGTAAATCCTTAAGGGTGGATTTAACCTTCTTTGGGTAGTGAGCCCACTATTACTCTTGACTCCTAATAGGGTTTTGACCTTTAATAGGGACTATGTACTATAATGTTGTAATAATCTCTTTATAGGGTTAAATATTTTAACAGGGATACTATACTCTCAGTACATCATTTGTGGATGCTAATTCCCATTGGGGTTTTACCTTTAATAGGGTTTCCTCAACAACAAAGGATTGTGTTATTGTGTTGTAATTTAATATGTTATTATTTGAATTAAATTTTTGGTTTATAAAGTTTAATGTTTAATAATTTGTCTCACAACTGATTCACCCCCTCTTAGTTGTGCTTGTGGACTGTTATTCCTAACAATTGATATTAGAGCAGCTGGTCCTTAGAGAGAAATCTTAACAGCTTGAGGTGATCCTAAAGATGACTTACTATAGGAAGGATAGTCCAAAATTTGATCCTGAAAACTTTGACAGTTGGAAGAAAAAGATGAGAACACATTTGCTATGTTTGGGAATCGACAACTGGATGATCAAAAAAAGAAAGGAAAAGATAACTTGACCAATGGTGAATTGAATAAACCTACTGAAGATGAAAATAAGTTATTTTCATGTAACATGGTCACAAGGGAATCATTGATTGGTGCACTTTCTGAAGGAGAATTCACAAAAGTAAAAGACTTAGATTCTGCACATGAAATTTGGAGAAGATTTGAAGCACTGTATGAAGGAGATAAGTTTACAAAATAGGTGAATTTAAAAAAATGGAAGACAAAGATGGAATCATTGAAAATGAAAGATGATGAGAACATTAGAGCATATGAATAGAGAATTATTGAAGTGGTTACTAGCATCAGGACCTCTAGAGGTATTCACATTGAGGAAGAAGTGATTGCGAAGATTCTCACATCTCTGACACCTACATACAAAAATAAAGTAAAAGTTATAGAGGATATTATACCTTTGACAACAAACTTTAGTAGAGAGATTTTGATTGGAAAGCTAACTACTTTTGAGGCTACAGAACTGAGAGTTCTCTACCTAAAGTTGATTCATCATTCAAGGAAACTATGCATAGAAACAAAAATACCTTATCTAGAATTGTGAGCACCATAAATAGTGACTTGAGAGAAGAACTTGGCTACTATGTTGATGAATGGGAACAAATATAGGAAGAATAAATAAAGCTAGATGAAGTGGTATCCCTCATTACTAGAATAGAAAAGAGAGGTAAGGGTAAACTTGAAGGGAAGTTACCTTTGAAATGTTTCTCATGCAAAAAGATAGGTCATTTTTCATCTCGATGTCCTACAAGGGTTCCAAAACATAAACCTAAGCTTTACAAATCAAAGTATCCAGAAGACAAGGAATGTTTCTAGTGAAGGTGTTTCTGATGATGAAACTGTTGACTATGATGAGATTAGATTTATTTTTGTGTGTGTATTTTGTGGATCCTGCAAGCTACAACACGACACTTCAATAAGTGATTATATTAGTGTAAAACAAAGAATAAGCAATCAAATCAAACACTAAAACCAACTTATTGCTTCCTATCTAAGAGGAGTGTGAATAATGCTATAATTTCCCTTAGATTATGCATTAATTAGTGACATATACAACTTAGAATGGAATATTCAAATGAAACTAGCCTATATGCTCAAGAAATGTTCATTTAAACTCTAAAATTGAAGATTATAACAATGCAATGAAGTATTTAAGCTAAAATGCATGAATATCTCTATCAATACTAGCAGCATAAGTTTGCAAATTGAAAGCTCAAATTAGGGGCCCTTTGCGCTTAAAATTCATTCTATTTATAGAAGAATTTGGTGAATGGGAGGTTAGGATTGAAAGTGGAAGAGAGGTGGAGATTGAACATTTGGTGATCCATGTGAGGTGATCCAAGTGATTTAACTCCCATTGGTTAGGGAATTGACTTTCCCTTTTTGCAAATGAAAATGTAATTTGGGGATTTATTTAATTTCTTTTATTAATTACTTTAGCCATGTTTTGAATTGTTTTGATTGTATTGATTTATTTTGATTTAATTGGCTAAGGCAATTAATTTAATTTAGTGATTAAATCAATTAGGAGATTAAATTTGATTTAATGAATTATGCCAATAAATTGAAGAATTGTCTTGACATAATTAGGGGTATGATCACACTTAGGGAAAATAGGGTCTATGGTCAGAGAAGACCATATTAGGGTAGTTACATTTCCCCCTCTTTGAATAAATGTGTGAGAAACACATTGATTCAAAGAAAGTTTTGAAGTTGACTTCAGAAAGTTTGAGAATTTTGCACTTGATTGAATGAAATGTCTGATGAGATCAGTATCACACTTGATTGAACTAAACTGATAGAATTAACTTTGAACTTGATCGAAGAAAGGTCAATAAGAAAAGATCTTAAATATACCAATTTTGCACTTGGTTGTCATCCAAGAATTGATAATATCGACTCCAAACTTGATCGAACGAAGGTCAGTACAAAGCTGCTAGGAGCTTAATAAGAATCTAAGAAAAGTAGACATAAGATATCCAGCTTGTGAGAACCCAAGCCTTCAATCTAACAGTCCTGAATTAGTCAAGGAACTGTCATGCCTTTAGTTTTTTTATGACAAAGTTGTTTTAATGTTGTTTTGAGCAAGAATTTGATTGATTTGAGTGTGATCATGCCCCCTCAGGAATGAAATCAAAGGAAAAAGAATAAATCCCTTTCTAAAATGATAAACCACTTGAACTAGTTGATTGGATTGAGAAAGAATCAATTTAGAAGAAGTGGAGAAATGAAGGTGTGTTAAGAGAAAACACAATTTTACCAAGTTAATCATGCAAAAATGTGAGTTTTGAGTTTGATAAAATGATTTCTGACCAAGAGTTTTGATGAATAATGTGCAATTTGATGATATAGAACCCAGAAAACTGACGACGTAAAGCCTACAAATTATTTTCAGAACATATGGAGCAATTCTGCATTTTTTGTAACTGTCGTAAAAATTTCACTATGTTGTGTAGAACATTGTCTGTGCATTTGATTTCATTCCCGATTGATCAGAAAGAGAAAAAAATGAGTTTTAGTTGTCTGGGAGGAGTTTCAAAGCTCCTAAATAGCTCAAAAAGTCAAATATATAGGTCAAAAATCACTTTTCACCCATTCATTTTCACTTTTATCCTTAGTAATTTAGAGAGCTCTATAGAGAAGATGGTGGTCCCCATGCATAAGCATCATTTCAAGCTCAGCTATCAACATCAGTGTCCAGCTGACTACCCACCTCCGGTAAGTGCTCAAAAACCTATCTTTTGAAGTTTGCAATTTCCATTTTTATGCATTTTTGTAGAAGTTATAGGCATTTTCTTTCTGCGTCACTTCTCGCATTTAGGCTCGCATCCAGTAAATCTCGAGTCATTTCCTATTTTTACTAAAAATTCTAGGTCGCATCCTATAATTTTAGGATCACACCCCATTTTATGTTTTGCATCACATGTTGTAGGGAAAAATAGGATTTTTAATTTTTTGCACCCTATTAAAATAGGGTCGCACGTGACATCCCATGTCGCATCCTACTAAAATAGGATCGTTTCCTAGATGCCTCAGCACATCCCAAGAATCAGGAATTGCATCTCGTAAAAGGCATCACACCCCATGGAAACAAAATCATTTATGGTGTTTGAGTCAATTTTCTTGCAAGTTTGACTTTTTTCTCTATCTGATGATCAAAACACTTAGCTGAGTATGATTCTGCTTAGTTGCCTTAGATAAAATACTAATTTGAACTTTTCTACAATTACTATCTTTTTATCAGGTTCCTTTTGAGGTTGTCTCATTTCAATGACTGTACCCTAGTTGTGGCCTTGGACCGTCAAGATCATTGACCGGTGATGAGGTAGAGTTAGTTGCTCACATAGGAATATTATCTTTGAGGGATTTACATAACATAAGGGTAAATTGAGGGTTGTTGACTACTCTAGGTGAGAGGTGGCATTTGGAGCACAACACATTCCATCTCCCAACTAGTGAGATGAGCGTTACACCCAAGGATGTGTGGTGAATACGTAGAGTTCCTGTGGTTGGGCGAGAGGTAGAGTTTGATTCCACTTCTATTTCAGTTATTGCCATGGCACAACAATTCTTCAGTGATGATACTATTACTCATCGTTACCTTACATGGGATTACATGTGTGACCACTATGATTGACTTCCTTTATATTTGGCCAGATTGATCAGAGCCATCCTTATGCCAGACCGAGGACATCATGGGTTTATGGTTGGTTGGGTGGACATGCTAGAGCAGATGATTGTTTATTATCACAGATTTGCATGGGGCGGTTGTATACTTGTTCACATATATAGGGAGTTACAAAAGATAGTTTACCAGTATTCCCAAAGTATGACCTGTTGAGATCCTTTTACTTCAGATCTGAGCCTGGGAACATATCCCAGCTACACGACTGATAGTTGATAGGCACTGGTTGGACGAGCAGCCATATATATTCATGTACTCTGGTTGGATTCAGCAGCCCCATCTAGGCAAGGTCGAGCATTGGTGTCAGTTGTTTGATGATATGACTGTTGTAGTATGGCGACCATACCTTGACTATAAGGAGTGGCTCTTTGATAGGTGATAGATGCCTTACTTATTTTAGATAAGGTACTTGATAGGTAGGACCAGAAATTTTGTTGAGCATTTCTTGGTCACAGTGGTATTTAGGTAGTAAGGTTGTATGCATTGCAGGTGTCAGGATCTATCTATTTATGCAAAGATTCATGATGAGGCACCATTTTGGGGTCCCTAGTTTGTATATGAGACTGCACAACATGCTATTAGAGATATGGTTGTAGTGCCATGGGATCTTCTTCCAGAGGTAGCAGATGCAGTTTGGTTAGATTGTTACTATGCATAGATGTTACAGTATCCATTTCCACTATTTACAGCACCTGAGGAGGCAGTTCCAAGTATTGAGTATCCATTAGACTATGATCCCACTAATGACCATCCTCTAAGAGGCAGAGGGGGAGCTCAGAGAGAGAGAGAGGAGATGTGGGGAGGGATGGTGGTAGGGATGGTGGGAGATATGGGGGGAGATGAGATGGGAGGTACCCTCCTCCAGACAAAGGAAAAGGTCCAAATGATCAAGATGATGTAGATGATAGGGGTGGAGGTGTTCTGGGTGGTAGTAGAGATGGCACTGGCGGTAGTGGGAGGCAGACTTGATTTAGATTTGTTGCTTCCCAAAGGGATCCAGGTCAACTTTTAACCAGAGATCAACAGCGACAGAGACAGCATCAACAGGATGCTCGGCAGGATAGGTTACATGATAGGCCTTCTGGACATGATACAAGTAGAGGCTCATCACGTAGAGATGGTGATGCATTAACATAGTGTGAGCAGCTCAAAGAGAGGATCACTACTTTAGAGGCCTTACTTGCTAATAGCAATGCACAACTTGAGCATCTTAGAGCAGAGAGATATAGATAGCTAGACATACTTAGGATAGAGAGAGATACCCTGGCTTGGGTAGCTACTCATCAGGGAGAGAGAAGTGTACTATTTAGGTTTATATCATGCTGCGGTGCTAGAGGGTCAGAGAGAACCTTTGTATTCACACGTGACTCAGCAGTCCCAGGGGGCCATGCCTCCACCATCTCCATTTGTACCACCTCCTCCTCCTCCAGATCAGGGAGAGGCTAACATTTAGACCTAATACTGCATTGTGTTATATTTTTGAGATCATATTGTATATCATGATCCTTATGAGATCATTCTTTTTTACAATGACATTTACACATGTATATATGTTCCTCATTGATACTCTGATAATATTTTGTAAATAGTTCCATATTTTTTATCTGATCCATATCTGATATATCTTAGATAGTTGTCCCTAATCTTTTATATGTTCATGGGTTCCCTTTCTTTGATAGATGCTGAGATTTGATGCACATGTGATTATTATCTTGTGTTGGAAAGTTGACTCCTAGAGGATACATGACTTATTTTGTGTTGTCATTATGGAAACAAATTCATATTAAGTTTCTATCAAAGATAGCTTAGAAGATAAAATGACTAAGTATGGAAAACAGGACAGACAGAGACATACAGTGATCAGCACATCAACGCACATGTGAGAGATTGAATCAGAATATGCATGCTCAGATATATGTTCTATGACATGTGTACATGCTAAGCCTAGACACGCAAGGTACGGAATGACAGTACGGATAAGCTACAGGGGGAACAATACTACTACAGTTTAGGAAATAGAGCATGTAGCCGACTTCAGTTTTTGGATCAGCATGAATTGTTTTGTTGTGTAAAGGCCAAGCACCTTTGATTATATGTTTGTAATAATGTCTTTAGTATTGTTGTAAACATGCTTAAACCAATTTGTTTGGAAGCATTGTGTATTATGTTTTTAGGGCCAACTATAGTCTTGTTTTGAGTCATGTCTATTCGGACATGAACATATAAATATGTAATGTACATGTATATTACTAGTGTCGAAGACTATGAATGAGAAAGACATAGAAGAGCAGTATAGTGAAGTCAGTATGAGATAAATCTCTTTAAGAGAGTAAGAGCATCAGTGCATAAATGGAACTGATCAGACAATAGTGTCATCAACTATCAAAAGGTTGTAGCCTTCATCTTATTGGGCAGTGAGCTCAGGCAGTTAGCCATACACCTTTAATAGGGTTTTTGCAATAGACTCCTAACAGGGTCATTGTACTTGAATTGTAAAGACTACTTCTAACAGGGCAAAGGAACTTTAATAGGTTCATTATACTAGTGCAATATTTGTGGCTACTAATTCCCACCAGGGTTTTCTTCTGATCAAGGTTTCCCCATAATCATATCATGTGTTATGAGTTCTTGTGTTAAGATTCATTGAATGTATGTTTGATTTATGTTTAAATTGTTGAAGTATAATTAATAGACAAACACTGATTCACCCCCCCTCTCAGTGTTTCTAACAATTGGTATCAGAGCTCTGGTCCTTTGAAAGAAATTTTAACCACTTGAGGAGATCATGGACTCAACAGAAGCAAAAAATTTGAAAAAGAATCTTATAGCAACTCTTGAAGATCTTAACAGATTTGAAAAATAAAATGAAGTACTTAGACTAAAAGTTGATGGCTCGCAAATTCTTATCAAGAAATTGAGAAAAGATTTGAAATATTGTTCTACAAGTGATTTAGGGAAAATGGTCAAAAATATGAATGAAGAGAACATGTCTCTAAAAGATAAAATTGAAAATATAGACAGTCAAATTGCTATTGAAGAAAAGATCAAAGAAATCAAACAATTAGAAGATGAACTTTTGCAAGAAAATATGAAAGTCTTGGAATTGGAGAACATAAAGAAAAAGATGGAATCTAAATTAACAGAAGCAAAGGATAAGATTGATAAACTCCACACAAGTTTTGATTCACTTCAATCTTAGCTCAATGCACAAAAGCTAAGAGGTGACACTACTGGTCTTGGATACAGTATAGCACAAGTTGAAAATGTTGTAGAGACTAAAATAGATCCACCTAAAGGAGAAATCAAGCAAGTTAACAGAACTTGTTATGCATGTAATAAACATGGTCATTTGGCAAGATATTGTAAAGAGGTAAGACCTTTCAATGGTTATTGTTACTCCTATAGTAAGTTTGGTCATAGGGCTATACATTGCAGAACAAATCAAAGAAATCAGTCACAGCAGACACAAAGAAAAATGAATCAAAACAATCAGAGAAATCAGCAAAACATTACATGTCAAATATGTAATTACAATGGACACACAACAAAGTAGTGCAGTGTGATGAACAAAAACATCAAACCTCCTATCATCTGTCACACATGTGGAAAGGCTAGACACATCTCAAGGTTCTGTAGATCCAGAACTCAAAAACAAGAGGATCCCAAGAAATCACTATTTGAAGAAGAAGGAGAAGTCAAGTTTGTTCAAGAAAAACAAGATTAAAGGAAAATTTGGGTTGAAGTAAAGCAGGACAATGCAAAGAAAAAAGTAGTTGATGCATCCATAGTGGACAAATCCTCTATTTCTAGTTGAATAGACCTTCTCGATCTTAGGGGGAGCTATTCTAGCTTGGAACCCATGCATGGCTGGTATACTCATCTCTAAGTATGCACCTATGGACTCATTATTATGATCACATGATATAACAGTATGCATACACGCATTGTCTATAATGCATTCAGAACAAAGTTTGAAACTCTGTGAAAACTGCGTACGGTTGCAAAAATTAAATGCAGTAACCTTTATAAAAACATGTAAATGTTTGATCTTCTTCACATTTGCATTTGAGATTACACAATTTGGAGAGCATAGGAGCACTGAGCATCAAATAATGAAAGCACAATAGTTTTGGTGGTTAAGTAAATGGATAAGATGTTGAAATAGAACCCTAGCAATCACATCATTTTGAATTATCATGAAACCCTACTTAATCAAGTTCCAAGTAAGTATTTCAACCCCAGTTGTTTTCAACACTGCTCAAAGGAAGATATTTTTCTTTAAGAAACATCGATTCAAGTCCATTCTAGATGATGTTGAAGGAGCATTCTCCAAAACTCCACTTGGAGTCGTGCATGTGGAAGATATTTGTGCATACATCTACTGCAAGAAGGAAACACTAGGAGACAATAGCATAGCCACTCTTATGGGATCCATGATGAAACTAGACTACTCATTCAAGGATTAATTTGGGCATGGATATTAAGTCCTATTAATTCATGGATCCTAGGTTGCAAATCTTTACCTATATATAAGAAAACTTACAATGTCTCAAATTTCACTTAAAGCCACAACAGAGAGTAGTGTGAAAGATGCCATGGACATGGATATTAAAACATTAAGGATCAAGATGCAGAAAAGGTTTAGATTATCTGAGAAGATAGTTGATAGATATAAAGGGACCATATGTTTTAAGGTAGAAGCAGATTTCACTTGTATGGAGGTAGTTGAACCTAGAACCAAATGGATTCACCCACTTGGTTATGAAGTGGAGGAACATGTGTTAGAAGGATATGCACAAGTTCTCTTATCTACGCCCAAAGATCCTAATGAGCCCAAGTGGGGCACTTATAGAGAGAAGACTAATGTAGTTGATTCTATATTATACAGTGCTGACAACAAAAGGAGGGCATCCAAAATTACATCGAGCATCCTAAGAGTTCATGGAATCACTCAAGAAGACTTAGATAAAGCCAAGGAAGCTAAGATTGCAAAATAACTTGAGAAGACTAATGACATCCAAAAGAAGAAGAAAGTAGAGAGCACCTCTGCACCCTCTACCACCATTGACCTAGAGTCATCTCCACCTTCTATACCAAGAAAGAAGTCTAGAGGAAGAAAGCAAGCACCCACAGGTCACCCATCCTCAAGAACTACACAAAGCATAGTAATAAATAATCAAGCTCCTCCTGAAGTAGGATTCAGACCTAGTCTAAATGTTTTAAAGAACAGAATTGTTAATTAAGGAAGTCTAGACACACTTGCTAAGGTTTATGACAAGTATCAAGAGATAGATAAATCTGAGATACATTCTATGATCATCTCTCATATGATTAAGTTTAAGAAATCAGTTCTAGAACTCAAGACAGTGATACCTGATAAGTTATGGAACATACTAGAAATAATGAAGAGACATGCAATTGAGGAAGACATGAGGATAAGAGAAGAAACATTGGATAATCTTATCCCTGTATGCTCACATGATGAGAAGGAAATTCTATTAGATCTGGTGAAGCCTCATCTAAGAACTAAGACAAGAACACTTCATATTATGAACAAGGAATATGAGTTAGTTGGGAAAGAGATAGAAAAATCTTTTGCAAAAGTATTTATGGATAGACACATGTATCCATAAATGATGCCTACAACAAAGGTAACTCTAGCTCCTCCCAAATAGGTTATAGAACCAGTGATTCAAAATACACCTATGACAGGTCCACAAGTTTTAGCGCCCTCAGTTTCAATAACTTCTGATACAGCAAAAGACTCAGAAGATACTATATTGATTGATGATATCAAGATATCCATGACAACATCTGAAAATGACATGGACAAAGTTGATAAAGCCTTTGTAAGCACTAAAGAGATGTGCACTGATGATACATCTGTATAACAAGATGAAGTTCCCTCCAATGATCCAATACACTTGAATAATGAGAAAGATACTCAAGATAATGAGACACCAGTCAAGGAGATACCAGTAAAGAGTGAATGCATGGATACCAGTCAAAATATTATATTCACTCCATCCACTTTACCATCTACTTCATTGTTTCCAAGGTTAACTCCTCACTCAGCAAGTCTAGATGCGTGGGGAAAAGAGGACTTAATAAAGATCAGCGTTCTAGCTATGGAAAAAGCCAAAGAAAAACAAGTTATGAAGAACCCTCTCTTCTTGGAATCTGTAAACATCTTGAATGATCTAGTGCCTGCAAACAAGAAAGTAGCCAAAATTCAATCAGTTGAAGATGTCGACAACATTCTTAAAAGCTTCAAAGCACACTTTACAAACCTAGTAGACTCTACTACTAGAATTGCAGAAGATGAGTATAAAAAGGAGAGATTGAATGAATTGGTAAGGAATTTTACCTTAGACTTAAAATATTTAAAGATTGGGCAATCTATATTGAAAGAGTTGGTAGCCAAAGGTAAGAAGGTTATAGAAAACTGCATGGACAGAGTGAAGTTCACCTCTGAACATATCAAAAATATAGAAGAGACAGAGATCATGGTGGACACTATTAGAAAATCAGTTGAGACATCCACCCAAGACATGAACATCTATAACAATTTCTATCAAGGACAGTTGGACAAAATTGAAAAAGAAAAATTGGAGATCAATAAGATAAGAATCAGGTAGACCCAACTGAGGAATGCTCTAGTGCACTCTATAACAGTTTTGGAAGATAACATTAAACAGATTGATGCCACCATTGTCACATATGATCAAGGTCACTGCATGGATCTGATAAAGATGGAGAAGTTAAGATATTCCCTATGCACCCATCTCCAAATAGTTGATGCAATGAAGGTATTCTGGCAGAAAGAGATCCAATCTCTTCAGATTGTGTACCCAGATGTTTACATGGAGTAATTTTCTAGAGACTTACAAGTTTTGGACACCTTTGTCATTAATGTAAAAGGGGGAGTAATGTATATAGAGAATGTGTATATATGGGGAGAAATATATATATATTAAGAGATGCAATGATATACAATTATTTTGTGTGTTAAGTCATTTTGAGAAACTTGGCCAAATTCCTTTGTTGCCATTAATGAAAAAGGGGGAGATTGTTGGAAAGTTGACCCCTAGAGTATACATGACTTATTTTGCATTGTCATTATGGCAACAAAGTCATATTAAGTTTCTGTCAAAGATAACTTAGAAGATAAAATGACTAAGTATGGAAAATAGGACAGACAGAGATATACAGCGATCAACACATCAGCGCACATGCGAGAGATCGAATCAGAATATGTGTGCTCAGATATATGTTCTATGACATGTGTACATGCTAAGCCCAGACATGCATGGTACAGAATGATAGTACAGATAAGCTACAGGAAGAACAATACTACTATAGTTTAGGATACAAAGCATGTAGCCGACTTTAGTTTTCGGATAAGCATGAATTGTTTTGTTGTGTAAAGGCCAAGTGCCTTTGATTATATGTTTGTAATAATTTCTTTAGTATTGTTGTAAACATGCTTAAACCAATTTTTTTGGAAGCATTGTGTATAATGTTTTTAGGGCCGACTATAGTCTTGTTTTGAGTCGCGTCTATTCAGACATGAACATATAAATATGTAATGTAAATGTATATTAATAGTGTCAAAGAATATGAATGAGAAAGACATAGAAGAGTAGTATAGTGAAGTCAGTATGAGATAAATCTCTTTAAGAGAGTAAGAGCATCAGCGCATAAACGGAACTGATCAGACAACAGTGTCATCACAGCAGTTCATTTTTGATATAGTGTATATCAACTATTAGAAGGTTGTAGCCTTCGTCTTATTTGGCAGTGAGATTAGGCAATGAGCCATACACCTTTAACAAGGTTTTTGTAATAGACTCCTAACAGGGTCATTGTACTTGAATTATAAAGATTGCTTCTAACAGGGCAAAGGAACTTTAATAGGTTCATTATACTAGTACAATATTTGTGGGTACTAATTCCCACCGGGGTTTTCCTCTGATCACGATTTCCCCGTAATCATATCATGTGTTATGAGTTCTTGTGTTAAGCTTCATTGAATTTATGTTTTATTTATGTTTAAAGTGCTGAAGTATAATTAATAGACAAACACTGATTCACCCCCCTCTCAGTGTTTCTAACATCTTGGTCTCTTGATGAGTTAGATTAGATATGTGATGACATCATTTATGCTCATTGATTTATTACCAATATAAATGTGTTTCAAATGATACTAAGTGAATATGCAAATAAATTTTTTTGAGATTTTATTATGAAAATAAATGTATGGATGCAAATAGGATGTAGAAATAAATGCAATGCTTAAATGCTTTGTTTTTATCTTTCTCTCTTTCTGATTTATGAATGCAAAATGTATGTCATGGATATGCAACAACATTAATATCAGTAATATTGATTATGTAATTAACTTGGATTTTAGATGAATCAAGAAATCATTTTAAGCTCAAGTCCTTTTTATTCTTTTATCTCAAATGAATCATGCAATCTCTAAATGCATCTATATGCAGACTCTTAGGACTGTCATTGATTAGTATACATTGTAGAAAATTATCATCATTGGGCATCGTTTGTAATGGACATCACCTAATAGTACAACTATCACTAATACCCACTGGTATCATGAAAGTATGAATACTAGGTGCATTGGATGTAATGGCAGAAATAAACTTAGGCATCAAAGCATAGAATCTAGGATGACAAGTTAGCTATCTCCTTTTAATATTAAGAATCAGTTTCTGTTCAAGTGTAATGTAAGATATGTGACTTGTAATGACCTTGAAAATTCATATCCTTGGGTACATCATGTAGCATACACCTTAATGATAATCTTCTTTAGAGAATAGGCAAGAAATTGTTCCAACCTCACAGTAGTTTACACATAAGAAGGATCGAGATATATGTGGCTATCCACTCATTTTGGTAGCTCTTACCATAAACATCCAAGTTCGGTGAAATTTATAGGATCATTTGGAACAATCACCATAAGTAGGAAATGAAGAAAACATTATGCGCCATGTCCTTACAACTCTTTGTCTTTGAATAGACATCATGGAGTAACTCGTAAGACATAACAATCACCAATTGATAATCAATCAAAGAAAATTTTACAATCGCTCAGATGCCCCTAGTATGAAACATCATGTGAACATTAAAGAGCCATAATCAAACCAAGATCAAACTATGTGTTCAAGTAGTATTGAGAAATACTGTAGATTCATTTGTCAAGTGCAATAGAGATTCATTGATCAGAATTTGCAATTAAGTAATATGTTTTTATTTTGGAGTATATGAGATGAACATTGTCAGAAAATCCAATCCAATGTTGTGTTTAGAAACACTACTTGATTAAATTTTTGAGAAACACTAGTTAGTTTGTTGATTAAAGTGTTGAAAAACACTAGTTCATTTAAAGTTCTTGATTAAAGTGTTGAGAAACAATAGTGTGATGTCTGTTACAGGTAAGTGGTGTTGAAGAAAAACCTTTGTTTTTGATAGTGACGTTTAAGTGCAAGTATTGAGAAATATTGTTTTGAGAGGCAAACCATCCTAGACAAGAACCTAGGACAAGCTAGCAGACGTGAACTGACCATGCTAGAAAAGATGCTCCTAGTGCAGATTGACTATTCCTAAGATGCAAATGCAGACAAATCCCAAGCAAGGATATGACATTTGTAAGGAATTAGAGTCACCAAATAGAACAGGTGCAATTATGAAGGTTTTAGTGTCATTAGTGCATTAATAGATAGGGCACAAATTTTGAGTGATGCCAGTTTGCCAATTTTCACCTCTCGGCAAAGATTTTTATTTTTGCTACCAAGACGCCTGTTTGCCAGGTTTTCATCAAGGCACTTTTCACTTTTTGAATTTTTTTGTTCTTTCTTTTTTTTTAAATATTTTTTTTGTAGTATCAAGGCACTTTTTTTCTAGGTTTCACCAAGGATACCTTTTTAAGGACTTTTTTGACTGTTTTTGGATTTCTCTAGGACCAATTTTCAGATTTTTTTGGTATTTTCTAAGATTTGCACTGCATGGGCTCTGCTAGCCAAATATCAAGTGTAGAACCAACTAAAATGTAAATTATTGATGGGATCAGGGAGAACATCTCCCTCAGGTGTAGCTAACTGATAATCTCTAGTCCCAAAAGTTGCAGTAATCAAATAAGGTCCCAGTCAGTCGGGTTCAAAATTTCCTTTATGTTCTTTTTTTGTTTGGTTCTTAGGATTCTCTTTCAGAACAAGGTCCCCCACTTGAAAGTGTCATGGTTTGACCTTTTTATTGTACCCTTTTGACATGCATTTTTGGTACACTTTCAGATGATCGAACACTTGTTGCCTACGCTCATCAAGTAAGTGTAAAGAATTCACCCTATCAATGCGGTATTGTTCATCAGTAACAAGACCTTGTAAAGATACCTAAAAAAATGGGATTTCTACCTTAATAGGTAATAATTTCGCACCACCATAGACTAGGGAAAATGGTGTGGCTCCAGTTGGTGTTCTAATACTTGTTTTGTAGGCCCAAAGTGTTGGATTTCATTGCAAATTTCAATCTCTCCCAGACTTACTCATAGTTTGTGTAGGATCTTGAGAATGTTCTTATTAGATGCCTCAGCTTGTCCATTACCTTGAGGATAATAGATTGACAAATAGTTCTGAGTAATATGAAACTGTGTGCAAAGGTCTTCGATGTCTTGGTTTTTAAATTGGCCCCCATTATCTATTACAATTGAAGAGGGTATCCATACCTACAAATAGTTCAAGATAAACGTAGCTACCTATTTTCTAGTGGCTTTGATCAGTGATACAGCTTTGAACCACTTAGTGAAATACTCAGTGGATATAATGATGTATTTGTGTCCACTTGAAGAATTAGGATATATTTGTCCAACCAAATCAAAGGCCCATTGTTGAAATGGCCAATGTGTTATAAATGGTATGAGTTCTCTAGCAGGAGCATGGATGAGATTTTCATGTGTTTGGCACTTGTGACATGTCTTTAAAAATAGAACAACATCTTTTTCCATCGTGTGCCACTAATAACCTACTCTTAGCAATTTCTTAGCTAGTGAAAAGCAATTTGAGTGTGATCCACATACACCTTTGTGGACTTCTTTCAATATGCAATCTGACTCTTCTTTTGCTAAACACCTAAGAAGTGTATCCTCAAGACCTCATCTATATAATTTATTAGTAATGAGGACATAACATGACGCTATCCTAATTAAGGCTCATTTTTCATTCCTTGATAAACCATCGGGTAGAGTTTGGTCAGTTAGATAGGAAATGAGTTGTGCGTACCGGGATTGGTCTTGGGTGTTCAAAGCACAAATTATCTGGTACTCAGGGGTATCAAAAGATGGATATGCTAGTTCTTCCACCAAGAAGTCATAGCAGGACTGATGTTCTTCTAGTTGTAACATGGATGCTAGTGTAGTCATAACATCTGCAACTTTATTTTATGTTCTTGGTATTTGCTGGAATGTGACGAAGACAGAGTACTTTTTCAAGTCTTCAACCAGTTGTTTATAAGGCATCAGATTTTCATCTTTAGTCTGGTAGTCTCCATTTACTTGGTTAATAATAAGGTGAGAGTCACCATACACATGTAACTCTATGATCTTCCATTCCATAGCCAATTTAAGACCATTCATTAATGCTTCATATTTACAAATGTTGTTGGTGCATGAAAATATTAATTTGTATGCCTTGGGAATCTTGTAGCCTTCAGGAGTAATGAAAAGAACTCCTGCTCTAGAAAATTGCTGTGTGAAAGAACCATCAAAGTACATCTTCCATGGATGTTCAGTTAAATGCATTATTGTTTCATTAGGAAATTCAATTATCAGAGGTGTATCATCTTGCAAGGGTGAATCAGCCAATTTATCTGAGGACTTGTCCTTTAATAGCCCTTCTATCCACATACTCAATGTCAAATTTTCTCAGAATCAGGACCCACTTTGCTAGCCTTCCTGTTAATTTTGTCTTGTTTAAGAGATAATTCAAAGGATCTATCTTTGCAATAAGCTTTACTATATGTGATAGCATATAATGTCTCAATTTTGTGATGCAAAGACAACTGCTAAGCAATATTTTTCAATTATGTTGTAATTGAGTTCATAAGATACTAGTGTTCTACTGGTATAGTAGATTGCTCTTTCCTTTTTAATTTCATCTTCTTGAGCCATCAATACTCCTTGTGAGGTAGCCCTAGCTGAAATGTATAGGAGTAATGGATTTCTATGAATGGGTGCCATGAGAATAGGAGGAGTATCCAAGTACTCTTTTAATTCTTTGAAGTTATTTTCACAATGTTCATCCCATTTGAAGGTAACACCCTTATGTAGAAATTTAGTAAAAGGTTGTGCTCTTTCTCTAAGTTGTGACATAAATCTCCTAATTGACTGGAGTCTTCCTTTTAATGTCCTCATTTGACTAATGTTGCATGGAGGTGACATTTCTAGTATAGCTTTGACTTTTGTAGGGTCAACCTCAATTCCTTTCGTTGATACTATAAACCCTAGTAGCTTTCCTGATTGAACTCTAAAGGAACACTTCTTTGGATTAAGCCTGAGTTGAAATTGCTCCATTTTATCTAATATCTTCCGCAAGTATTCAATATGAGTAGTCCTTGTTCTTGAATTTGCTAAGGTATCATCCACATAATCTTCCATGTTTTTTTGTATCATATCATGGAATATGGTATTCATAGCTCTTTGGTATGTAGCACTAGCATTCTATAATCCAAATAGAATAACATTCTAGAAAAAAGTTCCCCATGCGCATGTGAATGTGGTCTTCTCTTGGCCTCCAAGAGCAATATTAATCTAGTTATAGCCCAAGAAACCATCCTTTAGTGAGTACATTTGATAGCCTATTGTTAGATCTATGATCATATCAATGTTTGGCAGTAGAAAATCATCTTTAGGAAATGCTTTGTTCAAGTCTCTAAAGTTTGTATAGTTCCTGATAGATTTATCTATTTTAGATACTGGTACAACATTAGAAATCCATCTTGCATAAGCGATGACTCTTAAGAATCCAGCTTTCAGTAATTTTTCTATCTCTGCTTTCACCAGTAATGCAACATGAGGATGCATCTTTCTTAGTTTATATTTCATAGGTTTGATCCCAGGAGCTATAGATAAATGATGCATTATTAATTTAGGATCTCGTCCAGGCATATCTGTATAAGACCATGCAAATTTGATATTTTTTTTCTTTTAGAAACTCAGTAAATTGTATCTTCTCCTCTTCTGATAAGGATTGTTCTTGGTGAACAATTTGAGGAACTTTATTTTTCCCAAGTTAAATGGTTGTGTTGGTTCTATCAAAACTCAAGATCTTTCTTGAAAGTTATTAAGGAGGATATCAAGAATCATATCTTTTGGTGCCTCTAGGAGGTTTTCACCATCAGATATGTCTTTTATTTTTTACTTTTTAAGAATTTGACACTGCTACAATGTGGTTTTCACCATCAGTTATTTTATTCTTTTTAGTTTTCAATTTGTGACTAAGAAACTTGATATCCTCCTCTGACATGTTCATGCTCCTTGCATTGGTGGAAGAAGGATAAGGTTTACAAGCATTTAGGTAATAGGCCAAAGTGTATTCATTAGGAAAGTTCATGATAGGATTAGGATCTGAATTCATCCAATCAATTAGGTCAGGGTTTATCAAGGATAATGAATCAAAGTTTGGTAAGGACAACATTGCATCAACGTCAAAACTATTAACTGACAAGACATGTTCTATTAAGTCAACTTCTATAGTGTTTAGATCATCAAGAGTTAAATCATCATTAATAGGGTCATTGTTAGTAATATGCGAACCTAACTCTAGTGACTCATTAGTTGAGATATCTTCTTCTTCTCTCAAAAAAATGGAACTTAGTGCTTGTAGTCTCATAATGCCCTCTAGTCCTAGTAAAACACCAGTTTCTTCATCAAGAATCCTAGGTAATGGTAACTCATCTGATTTTGCAACAACAATTGTGTTAGGAGAGGTGTTAGAATTCTCTCCTCTTTGAAACATCAGTGCCAATTTATGAATCATATTTCCTTCAATGTCCATGGTAGCATCAGATAGGAAATCACATCCATAATCAAGTGAGTATGTTATTTCATCATCTAACCTGTTTAGAAACTCAGCAATAGTTACCTAATGTACCCTATTAGCCACTTGTAGATCAAAGTGAGGTAAATCTAGGACATGTGAAATTGTGACCAACTTCCCCCATTTAGGATGTAAATCTTGTTGTTGGGTTATTTCTTCAGGATTTGTTTCTATTAATGGGACTTCTGGAGAGTCTTCTATTGTTTCCTCTACTTCTTGAATAGTAGCTTGTGTCAATAAAGGAACATGAGTGTCTTGTTGTGTTTAAAGGATATGTATATATCTTTCTCCTTGATATTTGGGATACTCTGTACCAATATGCAATATTCTATCATAGGTCCATTGTTCAAGTTTTGTTTCTTCTTTTTCATCACTTCCTTCATCAAATATTGGACCATCTATTGAAGTAGGGTTTTCAGATTTATTATTGAAACCTAGCCCTATTTTTTATTTAGTATTTATGAATTCCATGTGTATAGGTTCAACAATTCCTTTTCCTTTGTCTCCTAAAGGTCCCTTCCCTTTATATCCCATTTTTTTGAGAAGGTCATAGCCTTTACCATACTTTTCTAGGGATATCTCCACATGTTTTACCTCATTTTCTTTTGGTTCTCCTTTGTAAATCCAAGCCAAGAATATTTTTTATTCTTTTTAATCCTCTTGAGAGGTATATGATTTAAGCATACCAGTTGCTTTGTGAATTTCTGGTTCTTTAGATGTAGTAGGTGTGAAAGATGAGGAAGGTTTCCCATAAGATCTTGGAGATACTGGAAGTTTTGTCAATGATGGGGTCATGTCTAGCTTGTATCCTCCCATACTAGTTTCTTCAAGTTTTAATGTCTTTCCAAAGCTTCTCATAACCATGTCTTTAGTAGTTTCAGGTATCGTTTCTTTTGGAACTTCCTTGTTATGAGGGACCATACTATCTGTTTTAACATTGTTGCAAGTATAAATGACATCTGTAGGAATTGTTAATTCCACCCCATTATGTGGGAATTTGATACAATGATGGTAAGTAGATGGTACTTCTTGCATTTCATGGATCCAAGGTCTCCCTAATAGTATGTTGTAAGCCAAGGGTAGATCTAGAACTTGACAGATCACATTTCTTTAAATTGTTCCTATTCTGATTGGTAGAACAATGAGGCCTTTAGAGGATCCTTCTTCTTCATTGTAAGCTTTGATAGTGATCTTAATTCTTGAATCAATGGTTTGTTCTGAAAGACCCAAATTCTTTATTAAATTTAGAGTAAAAATGTTCAACCCTATGCCTCCATATATCAATACATGTCTAACACAAGATTTGTGAATTAGGAATTCAATGTGTATGGTTATGCGGATGTGTCAATGATTTTTCATCTTCTTCTAAAAAAGAGTAATAGTTTGGTGCTAAGATATGATTTACCATTGCTTGGAACTTGTCTACATAAATGTCTTTTGGCACATTTGTAGATTGAAGGGCTTGTTCAAGAACTTCCTTATGCACTGAGGGGATTTTAAGTAACTCAAATATGGAAATTTGAGTAGAGGTTCTTTTCAATTGATCCACCAAGTTATAGTTTGATGTAGAAATGGTAATTTTTTGTTTTGTTGTTGTTGGTTTGGGAATAGTGACAATAGGTACTTTGGAAGTTGTTGCTGGTTTTGATGAGGAACTAGGTCCTTTAATCCTGGCTTGTGCTTGACTTCGAGTCACCGCATTTGATTGTGAAGATGTATCTTTAGCACCTTTAATAGTGATCACATTTATTGATTCATATTCAATGTCCAACATGTTGATCACATTATTGTTATTGGAGTAGGTGTAATTCACTTCATTTCCTTTTCCTTTAGAAGCTTACCCTTTCTCATAATTAGGGAATGGTTTGTTGAATGTCGTATGGTCTTCATTAGTGGTGTGTCCCTTCAATTTGATTTTACCCCCTTCAATAAGGTCTTGTATACCATGTTTAAGCTTTACATAGTTATTGGTCTTATGTCCCTTGTTCTTATGAAAGACACAATATGAATTATCATCCCACCATTTCGGTTTGACTTTTGGTTCCCATGTTTTTGAATAAGGAATTGTAAGAAATTTGTTGTCCAAGAGTGTCTTCAAAATAGTCTCAAGAGGATCACCCAAAGGAGTGAATGTTGTTGATGTCTAGAAGTCCATGGTCTAATCTTGTTGTTATCATTGTTTTCTTTAGGTATTTTGGTTGTTACCTTAGCTTCTTTGTTTGCTTGCATGCGATTTGTTAGATTAAACACTAATGGTTTAGGATTAGCATTAGATGCATCTACCACTCCTTCGTTAGCAACATTCTTGTTTTGTTTCCATGACTTAGGCTTTTTGTTGTAGTTGGTAGATATGTTATCACTTTGAAGGGTGATTTCACCTTTCTTAACCATGACCTCTTCAATACGGATGGCATTTTTGATCATCCTATCAAAGCTAGGTGAATCTTGCATTTGCAAAGCATAGTTTAATTCAGGTATCAAGTTTTTTATGAAGATTTCCATCTTTTATGATTCGGGAATAGCTCTTGAATACCTCACAAATATTTTCCTCCACCTTTTGTAAAAAGTGTGTAAAGGATTCATAGGTCCATTTTTTGTGTTACATAAGTCCATCATGGTTACATCGTGTTGTATATTGTAGGAGTAATGTTGGAAAAAGTGTTGTATTAACTACTCAAAATATTTTATCTTAGGTGTGAGTTTGGAGAACCACTCCATAGAATTTCCACCTAGACTTCCTAGAAATAGCCTCATTAGGTATGTAGGTTTGTGCATGTACTCTTTTCTTAGAGCACAAAACTCTCTCACATGGTCATGTGGACTAGTCTCTCTCTTATACTTGTCATATTTAGGCTTTGCCATGTTGGGAGTAAATGGAATCATGTTTATATTCTTGTCAAATAGAAATGGACAAATGTGGTCCAATGAGTATTTGTTTGTTGGTCTGACCTTCTCTTCTTTGAGTGTTGCAAGTTCATCTTGCATCAAGGTCAATTGTTTGGTGAGAATAGAGATAGGGGTTGGTATCTCTTTTTCTTTTAGTCTTTCAACATCATAATATTTAGGTAGCTTCACTCCAATGGATGCTTTTTGTAGAAATTATTTCTCTTTGACTTCACCAATTATCTTTTCCAATGTTCTTTGGAATTTCCTACTTTGTTTGAGTCTATTGTACTCTTCATGGGGTATGTCTCCATCACTATCTGAGTCAAAAAAAGGGTGAGTGATGTGAATTTCTTCCTCACTACTATCGTCGTCTTGTCTTTGGTTCCTTTCATTGTTGTATTCCTCAAAGGTTGTACTCCATTCATTTCTAGGAGCTTCCATTGTGGGTGCGGATGATTCTGTGTCAAATAAGGGATTGCAAGATTTTTCTCCTTGTTGAAAATGTAGCAATCTAGGAGGTACCTCCAATTCATTAGCAAGATACTTGTTATGTCTTGTGTTAACCATGAAGTTGAATCTCAACTATGTCCAAATTTTCCCAATAATGTCAAGTGAAGTCTCAAATTGTCCAAGTAAGTGTGTCCAAGTTGTAAAGGATTGTTTGGTGTTTGATGGAAGTAAATGAATCCAGTGTCAAAGGGTTAGAATGCCCTGATAATGAGCTGGGAATCAAGTTGTTTTTGAGAGTGAATAGAACACACATTTTGAGACCAATTGTAAGAGCGCAAAATGACATGCAAGGTAGACTTGTGAAAAAGTTTTGAAACAGCAACAGAGAGACCACAAAAAGCAATAGAGTCATACTAAGGAGCCAAAAGGGTACCCAAATATACTGATTTTCATTGAGAGACAACTATGCAACTGTCCACTATTTTATATGCGACACTCTATAGGCGAGCTAGGAAATACCAAATGCGAGCTTCTGATGAACCAAATGCAAGTTTTGATATCCAGGATGTGACCTTTCTCCCTAAAAGCAATGCAACAGTGACCAGATGCAAGCCAGAATACTAAATGCAAGCTTGCACAACCATATGTGAGCCAGGATAGACTAAAGGTGAGCCTCTGATGTTCTATTAAATTTTGTCAATTTTGTTAAGTTTATCTCAGAATGCATGAAGTTTGTCTGATTGCAGATTGTTTTCTGAGACTGTCCAGTGAGTGAAAAACACAGCATGTAGTCTTAAGGATTGAATTTTGTTTCTTGTTTGAAGGATTTATCTTTTTAATGATCTTCAAGTACATCAAGAAATTTTGAATTGCTAGGGGTGAACAAACACATCCTTAATCCCTAGTGTCTAAGCATAGGATGAAAATCTTTTCTTGTAGACTCGGGTACACACTCAAATGCTAATCAGAATATGTCTATCACGAAGAATGCAATGGCTCTTGTTATGATACCATATTAGCTGACTCCAAATGCAAGTGAGGGCATGAAATGAAGAGTATCTTGGGGAAATTACTATTTTCCTTGCACATAGATTATCATCCTGTCGAAGATGAATCAGGTAGTTTTGACTACAATTTGTTTATTATGATGGGGAAATCTGTTCTAAACTGTTTCCCATAGAATTGCACAAGGCAAAATTGAGGCGTATAGCCCTATGAATACTCAAATATGTGTAGTCTCGCAAGCAAGATTCAAGCGGCTCCGCTCTACACACACCTAAGCATGTTCAAGGAATAATGTTAAAATTCCAAGAACAAAACCAATTCCATCTTCTGAGATTCTAGCCTATAAGGAAGCAATTATTTATAGTGAGTTGGAAGGGTTGCCGTAAACCTGTCCTCACTTGGGTCATTCTTGGGAGATTTTTTCCTCAACCAGCAGGACCTCTAATGTTTAAAAAACATACAAAGGATTGGTGAGCTTAGGATTTCAAGATTTTTAATTCTTCAAAAGAAGAAGAGCATACTCTCCTATTCCATGCCATTTTCTCCCACAAGCACTTCAACCAATGTTCTTTCCCTCAAATGACTTCACTCACAACTCAATCCCCCATGTCAATTTTTTTATTCCTCCACAGGAAGAGAAAATCCTCTAGTGAGATTGAAAAGAAAGCTTATGTTTGAGTTAAATGTTCCTAGATTATGAAAACACAAGTACTTGAAAGAAAAATTTGTTTGTTCTTTTTCCCACAAGATTTAAGTTCTTTTCTTGTTCATTTACAATATTCCAAATTTAGACAATGAGGTTCTTTTTCTCAAATATTTAAGATGACTTGTGTTGTTAAATTTCAAAACCAAAGGGAATTATACAATGTAGCTTGTTCAATTAGTCCCACAATATTTAGTGATTTGAGTTTTCAATTACTTGTCCAAAAATATTTAAACAGTGAAGTGTTTTACTTGTTCATTTACCCCAAATTCCTCTCAAGTCCTAAATCAACTTTTGAGTTTTTGATTTTCCTTGAAGGAAAAGAGCATACTCCTCTAATTGATTTAAAAAATGATGAGAATTTATATTTAATGTGAAACTTTGAACAATTTAAACCAATTTAATCCATCAAAAACCTACAAAACACAAGTTAGCAATTTCCTTTTCTACCCTTTTTGAGAAAAAAGGTACAGACAACAATCTAAAAACAAGTATTAAGCTATTTAAAGGACAAAGATATAAAGAATTCAAGGATCAGTGGTTAGATTTTTCAAATTGCAACCTCAAAAACCAGATGCAATCCTATTTTCCCTAAATGCGACTGCCTTTCCCGAATGCGACTCAGAATGCACTAGAAGTGACATTTTTCCATAAACCATGCAAGCCCTAATATCCAGGGTACGATACTATTTCCCAAAAGCAATCCAATTTCCCGAAAGTGAGCCTTTATGACTAAAGCCGACTCTATACCTGAAAACATAGAAGAGAAATTAGTCCAAAATGAAGAATAAATAAGGTAAAATCTAAGATTTTGCCCCATGGTGGGCACCCAGAATGTGTGTGTATTTTGTGGATCCTGCAAGCTGAAACACAACACTTTAATAATTCATTATATTTGTATAAAAGAAATAATAAGCAATCAAATCAAACACTAAAACCAACTTATTTCTTCCTATCTAAGAGGAGTGTGAATAATGTTATAATCACCCTCAGATTATGTATTAATCAGTGAAATATACAACTTAGAATGGAAGATTCAAATGAAACTAGCCTATATGCTCAAGAAATGTTCATTTTAACTCTAAAATTGAAGATTATAACAATGCAATGAAGAATTTAAGCTAAAATGCATGAATATCTCTATCAATACTAGCAGCATAAGTTTGCAAATTGAAAACTCAAATTAGGAGCCCATTGAGCTTAAAATTAATTCTATTTATAGAAGAATTTGGTGAATGAGAGGTTAGGATTGAAAGTGGAAGATAGGTAGAGATTGAATCTTTGGTGATCCAAGTGATTTAACTCCCATTGGTTAGGGAATTGACTTTCCCTTTTTGCAAATGGAAATGTGATTTTGGGATTTATTTAATTTTGTTTATTAATTACTTTAGCCATGTTTTGATTGAATTGACTTATTTTTATTTAATTGGCTAAGGAAATTAATTTGATTTAGTGATTAGACCACTTAGGAGATTAAATTTGATTTAATGAATTATGTCAATAAATTGAAGAATTGTCTTGACATAATTAGGGGTGTGATCACACTTAGGGAAAATAGGGTCTATGGTCAAAGAAGACCAAATTACGGTGGTTAGAATTTCTATTAAGGATGATGAACCTATACATGAAGAAAAAGCCTTAGTATCTCATGTTGAAAAGAAATTTGTTGAGTGTCGGACAACTAGTGGACAAAGGCTATCAATTGAAATTTATTGATTTGAAATTTTCAATCAGAAGTAAATCAGGAGACTTGATCGCATCAGGTACTAAATATAGAGGTAATGTATTTGAATTGAATACATCTGAGGATTCTTGTTTTATTGCAAAGGTTGATGACAATTGGTTATGGCATAGAATATTTTGTCATGTTAACTTTGATAATATTGTGAAGGCAAGTATGACTAATGCAGTAAGATATCTACGTAAGATTATAAAACCATCTAACACTATGTGTAGAGAGTGTTTTATGGGGAAGCATACTAGAAGTAGTTTTAAAAGAAAATCTTATTCAGCAAAAGGGAAGTTGGATCTGGTACATACATATTTGTGTGGTCCTACAAGAATAAGATCTTATTATGGTGAAAGGTACTTTATATTTTTTTTTGTTGAATTTTCTAGAATGATGTTGGTTACATATTTAAGAGAGAAATCTAATGCATTTGACAAATCTAATATATTCAAAGAAAAATATGAGAATGAATCAAGTTTGAAGATAAAATGTTTGAGGTCAAATAGAGGTGGTGAGTTTACTTCAGATTTATTTAATACCTACTACGAAGAGCATAGAATATTTAGATAGACATCTACTCCTAGGACACCACAACAAAATGGGATACAAGAGAGAAGAAATAGAACAATATTAGATGTTGTTGGAAGGAAATGTATCACATGTTTATTGGAGAGAAGTTGTTGGTACTACTGTATACACCTTGAACAAAATGCAGATCAGAGAAGGTATAAGTAAGACTCCTTATGAATTATGGCTTGATCATACTCCTACTATAAAATATTTTATAATATTTGGAAGTAAATTCTATATCAAAAGAGATGAGGAGATAGGGAAGTTTGACGCTAGAAGTGATGAAGGTATCTTCCTTGGTTATTCTACTAAGAGCAAAGCCTATAAATGTTTCAATCTGAGATTGAGGAAATTGATTGAAAGAAATAATGTGAGGATAAATGAAAAGTTTCAGATTCAAGAAAGAATGTATGAATGTGGTCAGATTGCAGAGATAAAAGAGGTCATTTTTTATCCCATAGAACCTTTGGAGATTGATGATGAGATTAAATATGAATCAATTTAGCTTACTGAAACTCCTAAGACTCTGAGGTATGTTAAGAAGAACCATCCTAAAAATAAAATCATTGGTAATGCAAGTAAAGGAATGATGACAAGATCAAAATTAAGAGATGAAATTTGTTTGATTTCTCAAGTTGAGCCAAAAATTACCGATGAAGCATGTAGAGATGAATCTTGAACTAAAGCTATGCAGGAAGAACTAGAATAGATAAAGAAAAAAAACACTTGGGAATCGGTTCCAAGACCTAAAAACAAAAATGTGATAAGAAATAAATGGGTTTTCAAAAACAAAATGGATGAGGAAGGAAGAGTGGTAAGAAATAAGGCTAGACTGGTTTGTAAAGGCTACTCACAACAAGAAGGCATAGACTTTGAAGAAACATTTGCTCCTATTTATATGTTGGAAGCTATGAGATTATTTATTTCTTATGCTACACATAAAGATTTTAAAGTATATCAGATGGATGTGAAATCTGCATTCTTGAATGGAGATTTGGAAGAAGAAGTATACGTAGAGAAACCTGATGGATTTCCTTTGACAGAAGATGAAGAAATGGTTTGTAAGTTGAATAAAGTATTGTATGGACTAAAAAAATCACCAAGAGCATGGAATGCAAGAATAGATAGGTATCTACTTCATCTTGGTTTAAGAAAAGGTAATGCAGATAGTAATTTATATTTAAGAACTGGTGAAGATGGAATCCTAATCATAGAAGTTTTTGTTGATGATATTGTTGGAAAGATTGTTGGAAAGCTACAATGAAAACAATTGTTGTTTTGTAATTGATGTCAAACCTTAATTGGTAAGACTATTTCTATCTATTTGAGTAAAATATATATTGATTGATGAAGGAGATTTAAAAGGAAGACCAAGTGGAATGGTTCAGTTATGGGAAATCACAAGGGTACTTGATCAGTTGGCACATTAACAAAGTAATGTGTTGTTTATCTTACAATGATAGTTTACGGAGAATAGTTTGTGCTAAGAAATTTTATGTCAAATGAGCACTAGTGTATGTCAGGCATAATTTCTAGTGTTGGTTAAGCGTTAGTAAATTGTCAAGGAAACACAGTGTTGGCCGAGCAGCAGTATTTTGGTAATTATTGAGATTTGAGATCTCTGGCTGACATAGTTGATTTTATTGGGATATGTAAAGTTAAGTAAGGATAAGTATATTTTATCTACACTATGCAAACACATAGGTAACTATAATTAATGCATGGATCAAATATTTAATTAGTTATTTCTTTGGAGAAATAAATTAAATATAAAGATGGAAAGATCCATTAGATCTGACCTAACCTAAGATCTACAATCTTGATTAAGCAGAAAAATATTTATCTGACCTAGATGAAGAGGTATAAGATAACCTCAAGGGGTTATTCAAGAAGTATGGAGAGTATTCAAGAGGATTTCATAGTTAATTGACTGATTGGCTTAATCAAAGCAGAGAAGGCTGAGAAGAGAAGTAGAGAGTTGCATAAGTGATTGCTTGATGGATTTCCAAGCTGATCTGAAGATTGAAATGAAGATGGAGGCCACTCAGTGAATTAGCATTAGAGTTGAACTAGATTTGGATTTGCAAATTAAGTTGTATGTATCATATTGTTGGTAAATAGATTTTTATTTTGAATTTAAGTCTGAAATAACCAAAATACTTAAGAACAATTGAATACAACAGTTGGAAAATTGTTATTGAAAAACCAATTTCCCTCTGAATTTGAAGGTACAACTCCCTTATATGAATGATTTTCAGTGAATCTTGATCATTCCTAATCTAACAGAGATATGTTCTTGACCCAAGATTAGAAGAGGTGAACCAAGCTAAACCCAGATGAGAAATATCTGAGGTGGGGTGAATTCAACTTTAAATCTAGCCAACTCTGAGACTTCATCAATCATATTAACTCCCAAAATTGGTAATGCGTGAACTTCTACTAAAAAAGAAGATGCAAAAACTAAAGATTAATGATGAAATGCTAATGAGTCAATCTATATCACAGAACCATTTCCCAACTCAAAATAACAAAAGATCCTCCCCTAGATTAACTATATCAAATCATAACATAGAAATCTAGTTCAAATACAGATTGCAAATCTGAATTGAAAGAAAAATTCAAATTTAATAGAAAGACCAATGAAATGCAACAGAACAGTTAAAGAAATGGTATTCAAACACACCCAATTGACTCATAAAAATTCTATCTTTTACACCAAAATTTAGCTGACATTTGTATTGATTTTGGAAATAGTACATATAGAGTCCCAGATTAGGCCATTACAAAAAGGGAGTAACCGAAATGATTCAAATTCCCCAACTAAAAATGATAACCAAAGGTTTATCCGTTACAACATTAATAAAAATTTGGTACAAAGAGAGAATCTATTCAAGCTTGAGTTTCATTCCCTTTGCCTAATTTATCCCTATAGGCAATGGCAGCTGTGATAACTCTGATGAGCTCCTCATGTTTGTTGATGTGGACATTGGTTTATCGAATGAGCCACCTAGAATGCTCCTTAGCCAAACTCTTAATGGCATCTATCTGATCCTTCAATTCTTCCACGGCCTTATAAATAAATCCACTCAACTATTGGAGCTTTGGTACTTTGTCCAAATGGGTGGAAGATGGATCTGATAGTTTGTCCACATAATCAAAAAATGATTTCTACATATTGGCCAATCCTATCATTTCTTTGCCTTTCCCACTCGTCTGTGATTCTGTGTGCAAACCTTGAAGAATCTTAAAGTCTTTCTTCTATTCTTCCTTGACCTTAACATCTACTTTCTGCAACCCCATCTCGGCCTGGATGATCATTTCAATTTTGAACTCTACACTTTGAAGCCACTTGATTAGAGGTTCATCTCCCTTTTGCAGAATCTTGGCTTTTAATGCCTCTTTGGTCTTCATATTTACTACTACATGGAGCATCACTATGCACTCTTGACACTTCACTCCCTTAGATGTGAGAGTTTGCAAATTCTTCTCAATGTTATTCCTTTTCGTCTCCAATCTCAAGAGAGCATTACCCAACTGCTCGACAACTTCCAATCCCTCAGATTTCAGTCTCTTGACCCATCACTTGCCGATCTGTGTGAAGTGTCTATCCTCTTGCAACTTGGCTAATATAGCTTGATTCTCCACCGCCCTAGGATCAAAGGTGGTTTGGGTGATGGGAACCCTTACAATAGGAGTGAGGAGGTGTCTTATGAAATTGTTTAGCTCAGCCACTTCTTCCTTCAATTGAACCTTGGCAGTCTTGAGCTCCTCGAGTTCTTCCTCTATCACAACATTAGTAGATTTCCACCAGTCCACCTTGGTGTCATGACGATCCAACCCCATATCAAATGACTACAACTAAAAGTCTAAAGTGGTCATATCCTCAAATCTACCTTCCTTGGTTGGCTTGGCCACTTTCATAGTGAAGTGTCTAGTCTCAAGATCATGACACAAAGTAGACATCATATTTACTTTCTTTTGTTTTCTCATAGTGGCCTTGGGCTGAAAGGCTTGTGACAGAGTTTCTTTGCTGGAAATTCCTTCTTCCTCTCTCTTCCTCTTACGTTCTAGAGTATTTTCTATCTATGACTTTGCGCTGGTAACTTTGTTGGTAGAAACCAACTCCTCAATGAACAACTTCCTTATGACTGGGGGCGTAGCCTTTGGTCTAGAAGAAAATAGACTTACCGATGTAGGAGAAGAGGACACCAATTTGGCTACTAAAGCAACCTTCTTCTTTTTCCTAGCCTCTTTTTCTGATTCTGTGGTTGAAGGAGTGTCTTCACCCACTTCTACTATGATGGGGGACCCTCGTCTTAGATAATCTTGGGTTGAAGTGCCAACCAGTACATCTATAGTGACTGCTTTAGCTGGCTGCTCTGGTTTCACACATTTGGTGGGTTCCTCTATTGTTCCAATATTTGGAAGCAGACCTCCTCCACAAGTCTTCTTTGGTTGAACTTCTTTTTCGGGAGGTTCATCACCTCCCCCAACTGGTTGAGACAAACTCTTGGTCATAGTTGGGAGTACCATCGAAGAAGTTTTTGCAATTTTGGAAGTATCCTTTGTTGGGGTCCTTTGAGTAGGAAGTTTCCTTTCTAACCTCTTCCTTATTCCTACCATCCATTCAACACAATGCTCTGTCCTCTTATAAATACCACTCATTAGAGTCTACAAGTCACTGACAGCTTGATCTAGCATGGGCTCAAAACTGATGGAGAGGGGTTTGATCTTCTCAAGATAGGTATTATCATACATGTGCTGGCTGTCATCTACTAGCCCCTCAATTGCAAGATTGACCTTGAACTTTATGATTTGTTCAATGGTTAATCTGGCATAAAATCTCTCTCTGCTCTCCAAATCATCTCTAAAATTGGCCCAATAGTCTTCAATGTAATCTACATGGTGGATATCTCGGCTCCTTTGTAGGTAATCATGAGTGTAATTAACTGGATCATATTGGGGCCTCAGAACATCATAGGTTTCCAATGAAAACCTCTTGGAGAATGCCTTTAGAACATTCTTCACCTCAGACCGGGACACACAACTATAGGATTCAATAGTCATAGGGAAGTCATAGCCTTTCTTCTTGGCATCAGCATAGATCAAATTCACCTGAAGTTCTTGCCTCATCACCTCCACCAGTACAATCATATCTATGGATATCTAGGCAGCTTCAAAGGTAAGTCATCAAAACTTGCAAGATGAAGGTATGAGAAATCTCTGAAGTGAATAAAATAACATCTAAATTGGCTGATAAAAGCCATGGCTTTGGGAGAGAATCTCATTTTTGTACAACCTTGTAGCTCCCTGCACAATCTCATTGTAAATGCATCATTAACCCAAAGATATTTAGCATAACTATTGTGTAATTGCAAAGAGGGAAAAATATCATAACTCTTAACATCATCAGGAAATTCCTCTAATCTAGGAAGCCCTGGCCAAATTTGGATTGTAGTCAGAATATAGAAAAGGACTGAAGACATATAAAATTCATTATAGTGCTTAGCTCTATCTAGGAACTCCGAGAGGTTTTCACTTACCATAAGGGCACAATCAATGAAGTGATGTTGGGAATAGATTACCTGAACCAGGAAGAAGTGATGATCAACAAAATTGAGTGCCTCGCTCTCACCTCTAATCCTGTGGAGTAGCACCAGGATTTCTATGATCTTCGACTTTAGATTAGTGCCATATAGTGTCTTTGGCAGCTTCCCTTTGGCGCTCTTGGGCTCTTGAAACCATGCTTTCATTATCTCCTTCTTCCAAATTGACTTTTTGACAATATATTTAGTCATCACCTGACTATAGGTCATTTCTGAGTACACAGCTTACTCTACAATGCAAAGTGAGTTCTAGACCAATTCTCTATCAATGGATAGCAACACCGTATCATTGGGTAAGAGGATTTGCCTTGTATATGGGTTGTACCAAGCGATTCATTCCTGGATCAATTATTTGACTTGAACAGCCACGGTAAAACTAGTGGCTTCAACTAATCTACTCTCCTTTAGTTTCTCAGTGATGGGATGCATCTGGTCCACCTTTAATCTATTCTAAAAGTTCTTCATATCAAAGAACTTCAGAGATGTATATGAAATCTTATACCATTCAGAAGTAATGTCATTCATTTTATCGAATCCCATGAATCTGGAAGCCATACTTCAAATAATTTGATTTGGGAATGAAGAATATCTTTCAAGAATGCAGGGGCAAAGAACAACCAATATCAAAGGCTTTGACTTCAAACAATTTCTTAAATGAATGGTAGCTCCTATTGGAAATCTCCAACTGATCTTATATCTTTTGAATTCTTACCATTTAACAACTGACTTCCCACACCACATGAATGAAAAGACATCAACATTAATGAAACAATCCGTTATGAAGTAAAATGGCTTTATTTGAATTAATTAGTTTTCTCTTATGGGCCATTTAAGAAGTGTCTTTTTACTTTAGTAACCACAATGGTAACTTTCTTGAGGTAGCAGAAAATTACTTTTCCCCTTCTCCTTTGGGCGAAGAAATAATATTGGAGTGCTCTCTCCTCAAAAATCTGCCAAAGGGGAAATTTGGTCTGTCGGGGTGCCAAAATGGCACGTGTTGATTTTATCTTCCTTCTTTATATATTAGAATCTTTATGAGATAGATCTCTTACTCAAAATTCCTTCATTTCAAAGGTTTGGTCGAAAACGCATACCGCAGGTCGAAACCCACTTGTTGGAGTAGTGGAGAAGCCATTTTCCACTTTTCTGCCTATAGGCTTACTCCTTGAATTTCTTCTCACCCAATCATTTCCTTCCTTGAAATAGGTTTGATTTTAATTCCCAAAGCTTTCTTATTCCAAATTTCTCAATTTCTACCCTTATTGACATTTGATACCCTTAGGTCTGTTAAGTGTGGAAAATGCACTCTGTAGGTGATTTTCTGCTAGAGAGAAGCTCGAAACCAATTTACCACCAATGCTACAAAATGAAGAGTTATTTCTAAATAATTCAACTACACATAAGATTGATGTTAGAATTCTTTGAACCGTGACCTTTACCGGATTGGGAACTTAACCTACCCAAAGAAAACATGATCTCAAATGTAGATTCCCTCCAGCTCACAAAAGAGAAGTCAAATTGGGGAAATCCAGTAAAGGTCTCCTATCCTAAGGGAAAATCTAGACCTAGACTCAGGACTCACATGATGCTTTCAGGACAAATACTACATGTTAAACATCCACTTTTGTCCAAAGGTATGCAGACTAAAAGTGGGGCAACAGCTGGCCCTATCTGGGGACTACGACATTCACATGTCCAAGCAAGGAACTCAAATCTCTTGTTTTGCAAAGCTCAATAAAAGTTGTCTCACAACAAAACTAAAGAAAGACACGGAAAGGAAAGTAGAAAGGAAACCTAACTAGGAAAAAAAAAATAGGAACTAAATATAACTATAGTATAATACAAGGGTTACCTATTTTCAATTCAAATCTGATAGAGTTTCAAATCCTAACCATTATACGTCAGGGGTAGTGCTTCACCATCTGGATATACCAATTTAAAAGAATTCTTCTCAAATGCTTGATGGATCTTGAAAGGTCCTTTCCATAGTGTTTCAAATTTTTCGTGCATGCCTTTGGGTGCCCTATGTTTGTCCCATAACAACACCATGTCTCCTTCCATAAATTTCTCAGGTCTACTCTTTTTATCAAACAAGTTCTTCACATGCATTTGATGTTGTGTGATATGATCAACCATATTCTCCCTTTCTTCTTCCAATTTTCTCTTGTACAGAATCCTCTTTTCTAAACCATCTTCATATATGTCATCCTCTACTATTGTCCTTAGTTTGCAAGTAGCTAACTCTAATGGTAATGGAAGGCTGGCTTCTACCCTATAAATGAGTTCAAAAGGAGATACACCAATGGATCTTTTGGGAGTTACCCTATCTGCCCAGAGGGCTTCATATATCTTCTTGTGCCAAGTTTTCTTGTTGTCTGCTACAAGCTTTTTCATGATGTTTACCAAATTTTTATTTCTAGATTTAGCTTGACCATTCCCTTGAGGAAAATAATTAGATGAGTGACTGATCATGATTCCATACTCAAAGAAAAATTCTATAATTTCTTGAGAAGAAAATTATGAGGCATTATCCATAACTAACTTAATAGGCACACCGAATCTTACCAGAATGTTTTCTTTGATAAACTCACATACTACTTTTGAAGTATTTCTCTTGATTTCTTTTGCCTCCACCTATTCCATGAAGTAATCAGTAGTAGTGATTATTTAGGTATGACCTATGCTAGATGTGGGGTTTATAGGACCAATAAAATCAAGACCCCATTGTTGAAAAGGACCTTCAATTACCACTGGTCTCAGAGGTTGTGCTGTCAACTGTGGCTTTCTGGTAAACATTGTGCATTTCTCACACCTTTCTACCCAATGGTATGCATCTCTAAACATTCCTGACCATTAATAACACTGTCTTAAAATCTTGAATGTAGTCACTAATGAGGAGAAGTGTCCTCCACAAGCTTCATCGTGAAACACCTTTAACAACTTCTCTTGTTGTTGTCTATTGACACACCGGAGGAAAGTGCCATCTATAGATCTCTTATACAATATATCTTCCCAGATTACATATTTAGAAGCTTTTAGTTTTAGGTCCCTTCTTTGCTTCGGAGTTAACCCTTCAGGGCATTCACCATATGTCAAGAAATACATGATATTTTCAAACCAAGGGTCTTGCATACTTACTGGAAAAACTAAATGTATAACTTATGGGTCTTTGTCTCTTTGATTCTCCACTATTGCCTTGCACAGTGAATTTCCCCTGACCAGCTTGGTGGGCTTGATCTCTATGTCATATTCTTGGGTTTTAGCTACCCATTCTCCTCTATTGTTACATCCTACATCTTGTTGAGTCAGGATGCTTTTTACTACAATATCAGGCACATACACAAGAGAGTGTGAGTGTAGAATGTAGAATCTAAAATTCTTTAAAGCCTTTACAACTGCGAAAGCATGTTTTTCAGTCTGAGAGTATCTCAACCCATGATTTTTGATAGGTGTGCTCATAAAGGCAATGGGATCTTGAATTCCCTCTTCATTCTCCTGCATGAGAATGGCTGATAGAGTATGTTCAGAAGAATAACAATAGATTATGAAATATTTCTTATAAACTGGGTGACATAACATAGGAGCATTGGCTATGGCATCCTTTATTCTTTTGAAATCTTGTTTACTAGGATCATTCCATTTGAAAATCACATTCCCTTTCATCATGTCCACTATGCATTTGGTGATTTTGGAAAAATCTGGAACGAATCTCTTGAGAAAGTTTACCTGGTCAAAAAATGATTTCACTCCAGTTTTGTTCACAGGTAAACTCAATTGTTGGATTGCTCTTACCCTTTCTAGGTCAATCCTTATGCCTTCTTGGGGGACAATGTGGCCCAGCAATTTCCCCTTAGTTACACAAAAAAACTAACTTCTTGGGATTCAATGAAATCTCATCTTCCTGACACCTTTACAATACTCTCCTTAAGTCATTTATGTGATCTACTCTTTTCCTAGAAAATACAGTAAGATCATCTAGATACATACCAATGATTTTTTTCTTCTTATCACTGAAGGAAAGGTCCATGCCCCTCTGAAAAGTAGCCTCGGTGTTGATTAACCCGAATGGCATTTTTTCGTACGCGAAGGTGCCCCATGGAGTAGTGAAAGCCATTTTATGTTAGTCTACTTTCTCAACCTCAATCTAGTTATACCCTGAGAAGCCATCTAACATGGACATCATTTCAGCTCTGACCACAATCTAAAAGAGATGATCCATGGTGGGGAGTGCGTAATTTTCCTTCAAGGAGGATTGATTAAGGTTTATGAAATCAACACAGATTCTTATTTCTCCATTCTTCTTCCTCACTGGAACTATATTTGCTACCCATGTAGAATGGTGGATAGGGTATATGATCCTTGCTTTGAACATTTTATCAACTTCCCTGAATATAGAATTAGCAACTTTGCGGTTTTAATTCCTTTTTTTTCTTCTAAATGGAGTTGCCTTAGGTTTCAAAGGAATATGGTGTTTGAATTTCTAGTTCATAAAACTTTTCAAATCTTCATAACTCTAGGAAAAAACATCTTGGTATTCTAGGAAGAGTTTCCTGACATCTTTCCTTTCTTCTTCAGTGCAGCATTTCCCAATTTTGATCATCTTGGGATCCTTCTTGGTTCCTATGTTCATTCCCTCATATTCACCAGTGGTAGGGCCTCTCTCAATTCTCTTCTTCTTAACAAAGGTGTCATGCCTATTGTGCAACTAAGTGAGGAGGGATGATATTTCCTTGTAGCTAGATGATATATGACTTATCTTTCTTTTGCTTGTCTTGACGGTCTCCTTTGGTTTTATTGGGAACATCTTTATGGAAGTTTCTACCACTCTCCAGAAAGAGAAGGAGGTTCTGGTCATCTTCAAACACTTGCTAGTCTTCTACATTATCGGGGTTAGATGGTCTATATACAGTCTCTACTTGGTACTTCTTATCTTTGAATTCTAGGTGAGGGAGGAGTGCTGAAGCTGACATGGCCAAGGAGTCTACCTTGGAGTTTAATTCTCTTGGCACAGATTCAATAAAGAATGCATCTAGTGCCTCTATTTCATCTCATACTCTATTTCTGTAATTTTTAATGTTTGATTTTTTACATAGTATTGATTTTTTACTTGATGCATGTTCAGCTCAGCATCACCATGAGTTCTCAAGATCTTCACACATTTTTCCTTTGTAGAAATAATCCCTAATAGGAGGGCTTCATACTCAAAAGTATTGTTGGTGTTCCCAAACTCCAACTTATAAGCCATGGGTTCGGATACTCTGTCTGGTGATATCAAGACCACACCTGCACCAGATCCTGAAGATGCAAAACTGCCATCAAATTCAAGGGTCCAGATCTGTGGTGGTGTTTCTTCGGCGGAAAACTACTTTTCCTCTTCCTCAGATTCCATTTCCTCATTGTGGTCATCAGCAAATGATATATAGTTACCAAATTCCAATTCTTGATACAGAATTTGGGCTTTAGGGTCATTAGATTTCAGTACTATAAACTTATCTTTCTCCTCCAGGACCAGTTTAATCTTTTTATTGCCTACTGGGATTAAAGCTTGAGACTAATCTATCTTTATCTCCCCTCCAAGGTCTCTGCAAAAACTCATTATTAACAGTAAATTGTAACTAGCAGGTATATCAGCAACAAGGATTGTTAGCAACATCTTCTTCTTGGGGTGTACTGCCAGTTTCACTTGAGTATCTTTAATTTTACCAACCAGAGGTAATTTCTTGGAATCCATAGAGTAACATCTACCATGGGCTTTAGTGAGGGTAAGTCCAAGATATTTAGCTATAGTTGATGGCATGACATTATCTAAGGCTCCGAAGTCTATTATGCAATTTCTTAACTTGCAACCATTAATATATAATGACACATAGAACGGGTCAGGATTTTGGCCCGAGAAAGTGACCAAAATAGAAGGTTCTCCTTGCTTATTTGGTTCTACAAATATAGACTCATTTTCTATAGTAGTCATGACATTTTGGTTTAACTCCAGATTCCCTTCTTTACATTAATCTACTAGCTTTTTTAGTTCTATGGGATTAGACTTAAGGTAGTCTATAGGGGAAATTTGAATTTTAGAATCTCTACAGAATTGAATAACGTCAAAAGAGCTTTGCTCCTTACCTATTTATAGAATTCTCACTCCTTGATTGGCTTCCTTAGAATAGGAGGTAGATGCCTCATTATTTTTAAGTGGAGATTTCAAAGCAGGGCTTTTATCCTTCTGACTCTAGGTCAAGACTATATAAGAGGTCCCATCTATGGTAGCGTAACTTGTTGCTTCTTTCTCTGAATCTGATTCATACTCTAAATATAAGTTTTTAGAGTTGCCATGCGAGTATGAATCTGGTTCAGCTCTGGACACTCCAACATTCTACTCATCAGTCTGATGCATTTTCCAAGCATGAGCTACATTGGGGAAGCTCTCTCTATCGTAATCTATAGTTAGGTGGAAGGCACACATGTTTCCTTTTTAGGAGGAGCTTCTATAGATAGCCTCTGTGGTGGAGTAGTTAACTATAATGCCTTTCCATCAACATTCCTCCCCTCATTGTTTCTCCCAGGCTGATCCTGAAAGTTTCACCGTAGGGATTATTAAATCTGGGGAGTTGCCTCTTGAAGGAAATGAATTCATTAGACAGTTTTTGAATCATCTCATCTAATGACATAGTATCTCATCTATATTTTATCTCTCTTTTCCATTTCCCAGATGAGATCATATGGTCCTCAAGTTCTACAGTAGTTCTCTAGGTGGCATCCAAATCTACAAGGTTCACCCTTCTTAGATCATAATTGATGTCTGATGGCATAGCACTTATGAAGAATGTTTTCAAATCTCCCACCGTAGGCCTGCTAGCTGCTGGAATACGATTTACAAGCTTGTTGAATTTAGCTATAAAATCCCTCATACTGATAGAGGGTTCTTTCTTGATGGAATTTAATTGCGTTAATAGGGCATGCTCATCTTCACCAGTTTTAAACCTTCTTTCAAAGGCAGCTCTCATGGAAGCCCAATCTGTGATGGTAGAATTAGGTAAATAGTGAAACCAATCAGCGGCACCCTCAACGAGGGTCTCAAAAAATAATATGATGGTCACATCCTCCTCTCATACTGCTAGGATATTGACTAAAGCAAAGAAGGTGACAATGTGCTCATCTATAGATACTTTCTCACCTCCAAAAAATTTAGGAAAGTTCTTTCTAGAACCTGAAGGGAGAGGATTATATGCTTTTAATTGTAGAGGTCCGACTACAGGAGCCCAAGGAAGTGCCATAGCTACTTGGGGTAGATAGGGTGTTAGATTAAATAGGAGGGGCAACTACTCCATGTAAAGTTAACACTTGGCAAGTGGTGGACAACTGAGTAGTTTTCTTAGGAGGTGAAGAAGGTCTACTCTGGCTCCTTGCGGTTCTATTTCCTCGGTGAGGTACTTCTAAAAGAGCAAAGTTAATATTCACAAGTCTTTCAAAGACTGGGTTTGTGCTACCTTCTTTCCTTGTACTCTCGAGAAACCTTTTAGGCTCTAGATTTTCAACTAATTTTGTAGCCTAGCTTTACACTCTGCTCGGCATTGTGCCCTTCTTAGATTTCTCCTTTCGATGACTATTTCAAGTGCTTCTGCCCTAGCTTCTTCTTGTTCAAGCACTTGACTAGCATTCCTATAGTGCTTTGTATCTCTTTTGTATATCCACGCAAAAGTGTTCAATGAGGAGATGAGGTCCTCTTGATCGTCTTGGAATCCAATTTTTGGTTGGAGCACAAGAATTATGTTTTCATGGGGAAGCACCATCTTTCTCCATGATATTCTTCTAGTTATAATGATTGTTCATGTCCCCAGTAGAGTCACCAAAAATATTTTGGTAAACAGATTGTTCTTTTGAATTTAACTCCAAAATACCCAAAATACTTAAGAATAATTGAATACAAAAGTTGGAAAATTGTTATTGAAAAAATGAATTTCCCTCTAAATTTGAAGGTACAGCTCCCTTATATGAATGATTTTCAGTGAATATTGATCTTTCCTAATCTAACAGAGGTATGTTCTTAACCTGAGAATAGAAGAGGTGAACCAAGCTAAACCTAGATGAGAAATAGCTTAGGCGGGAAGAATTCAACTTTAGATCTAGCCAACTCTGAGACTTCATCAATCAGATTAGCTCCCAAAACTGGTAATGCATGAACTTCTACAAAAAATGCAGATGAAAAAACTAAAGATTAATGATGAAATGCTAAAGAGTCAATCTATATCATAGAAACGTTTCCAAACTCTAAATAACAAAAGATCTTCCCCTAAATTAATATTATCAAATCATAACACAGAAATCTGGTTCGAATACAGATTGCAAACTGACTTCAAAGAAACATTCAAATTTAATAGAAAGACCAATGAAATGCAACCAAATAGTTAAAGAAATGGTATTCAGACACGCATAATTGACTTAGCAAAATGTTGTCTTTTATACCAAAATTTACCTGACCTTTGTATTGATTTTGGAAATAGTACATATAGAGTCCCAGATTGGGCCATTACAAAAAGGGGGGTAACCAAAATGGTTCAACTTCCCCAACCAGAAATGATAACCAAAGGTTTATCCGCTACAACATTAATCAAAATTTGGTACAAAGAGAGAATCTATTTAAGCTTCAGTTTCATTCCCTTTGCCTAATTTATCCCTATAGGTTGTGGCTGCTGTGATAACTCTGATGAGCTCCTCATGTCTATTGGCATGGACATTAGTGTATCAGATGAGCCACCTGGAATGCTCCTTAGCCAAACTCTTAATGGAATCTATCGGATCCTTCAATTCTTCCATGGCCTTATAAATACATCCACTCAACTGTTGGAGCTCTGGCACTTTGTCCAAATGGGTGGAATATGGCTCTAACAGCTTGTCCACATAATCAAAAAATGATTTCTACATATTGGCCTATCCTATCATTTATTTTCCTTGCCCACTCATCTACAATTCTATGTGCAAACCTTGAAGAATCTTAAAGTCTTTGTTATGTTCTTCCTTGACCTTAACATCTACTTGCTGCAACCCCGTCTCAGCCTAGATGATCATTTCAATTTTGAACTCTAGACTTTGAAGCCACTTGATTAGAGGTTCATCTCCCTTTTGAATAATCTTGGCTTTTAGTGCCTCTTTGGTATTCATCTTTACTACTACATGGAGCGTTACTATGCACTCCTGACACTTCACTCTCTCAGATGCGAGATTTTGCAAATTCTTCTCAATGTTATTCCTTTCTGTCTCCAATCTCAAGAGAGTATTACCCAACTGCTTGACAACTACCAATCCCTCATATTTGAGTCTCTCGACCCATCCCTTGTTGATCTGTGCAAAGTGTCTATCCTCTTGAAACTTGGCTAATATAGCTTGATTCTCCACCACACTGGGATCAAAGGTGGTTTGGGTGTTGGGAATGCTTGCAATCGGAGTGAGGAGTTGTCTTATGAAATTTGTTAGCTCAGCCACTTCTGCCTTCAGTTGAACCTTGGCAGTCTTGAGCTCCTCGAGTTCTTCCTCTATCACCACATTAGTAGATTTCCACTAGTCAACCTTGGTGTCATGATGAGCTAATCCCATATAAAATGACTACAACTGAAAGTCTGAAGTGGTCATATCCTCGAATCTACCTTCCTTGGTTGGCTTGGCCACTTCCATAGTGAAGTGTCCAGTCTCAGGGTCATGACCCAGAGTAGACATCATCTTTACTTTCTTCTATTTTCTCATAGTGGCCTTGGGCTGAAAGTCTTGTGACAGAGTGTCTTTGCTAGAAATTCCTTCTTCCGCTCTCTTCCACTTGCATTCCAGAGTATTTTCTACCCATGACTCTGCGTTGGTAACTTTGTTGGCAGAAACCAACTCCTCAATGAACAACTTCCTTATGACTGGGGGCATAGCCTTTGGTCTAGAATAAAATGGATTTACCAAGGTAGGAGAAGAGGACACCAATTTCACTAATGAAGCAACCTTCTACTTTTTTCTGGCGTCTTTTTCTGATTTTGTGGTTGAAGGAGGATCTTCATCCACTTCTACTATGACGAGGGACCCTCACCTTGGAGAATATTGGGTTGAAGTTCCAACTAGTACATCGATAGTGACTAGTTTAGCTGGCTTCTCTAGTTCCATGCCTTTGGTGGGTTCCTCTATTGTTCCAATATTTTTAAGTGGACCTCCTCCATAAATCTTCTTGGTTGAACTTCTTTTTCTAGAGGTTTATCACCTCCCCCAGCTGGTTGAGATGAACTCTTGTTCATAGTCGGGATTACCATCAAATAAGTTGTTGCAATGTTGGAAGTATCCTTTGTCGGGGTCCTTTGAGTAGGAGGCTTCCTTTCCGACCTCTTACTTCTTCCTGTCATCCATTCAACCCACTTCTATGTCCTCTTATAAATACCACTCATTAGAGTCTACAAGTCACCGATGACTTGATCTAGCATGGGCTCAGAATTGATGGAGAGGGGTTTGATCTTCTCAAGATAGGTTTTATCATACATGTGCTGGCTATCATCTACTAGTCCCTCAACTACAAGATTGACCTTGAACATTTTTTTATTTTTTCAATGGCTAATCTAGCATAAAATCTATCTCTACTCTCTAGATCATCTCTACAATTTCCCCAATAGTCTTCAATGTTATCTACATGGTGGATAGCTTGACTCATTTGCAGGTAATCAGGAGCTTAATTAACTGGATCATATTGGGGACTAAGAACATCATAAATTTCCAATGAAAACCTCTTGGAGAATGCCTTTAGAACATTCTTAGCCTTAGACTGGGATGCACAACTATAGGATTTGATAGTCATAGGGAAGTCATAGCCTTTCTTCCTGGCATCAGCACAGATCAAATTCACCTAAAGCACTTGCCTCATCACCTCCACCAGTACAATCATATCCGTAGGATATCTGGGCAGCTTCAAAGGGAAGTCGTCAAAACCTACAAGACAAAGGTATAAGAAATCTCTAAATTGAATAAAATAACATCTGAATTGGTTGATAAAGCCATGGCTTTGGGAGAGAATCTCCTTTCTGGACAGCCTTGTAGCTCCCTGCACAATCTCATTGTAAATGCATCATTAACCTAAAGATATTCAACATAACTATTGTGCAATTGCAAAGAGGGGAAAAAATTGTAACTCTTATCATCATTAGGAAATTCCTCTAATCTAGGAAGCCTTGGCCAAATTTGGATTGTAGCCAGAATATACAAAAGGACGGAAGACATATAAAATTCATTCTGGCACTTAGCTCTATCTAGGGCCTCTGAGAGGTTTTCACTTACCATAAGGGCCCAATAAATGAAGTGATGTTGGGAACAGATTACCTAAACCAGGAAGAAGTGATGATCAACTAAATTGAGTGTGTCACTCTCACCTCTGATCCTGTGGAGTAGCACCAAAATGTCTATGATCTCTAACTTCATATTAGTGCCATATAGTGTCTTTGGCAGCTTCCCTTTGGTGTTCTTGGGCTCTTGAAACCATGCTTTCATTATCTCCTTCTTCCAAATTGATTTTTTGTTGATATATTCAGTCGTCACCCAAATGTATGTCATTTCTGAATACTCAACTTTCTCTCAGATGTGAAGTGACAACTGGACCGATTCTCTATCAATGGATAGAAACATCGTACCATTGGGCTAGAGGATTTGCCTAGTATCTGGGTTGTACCAAGTGATGCATTCCCAGATCAATTTTGGGGCTTAAACAGCCACAGGAAAAATAGCGGCTTCAACTAATCCATTCTTCTTAAGTTTCTTAGTGATGGGATTCATCTGGTCCACCTTTAATCTATTCTAAAAATTCTGCATATCAAATAACTTTAGAGATGTATCCAAAATCTTATGCCATACTTCAAATGATTTGATTCAGGAATGAAGATTATCTTTCGAGAATGCAAGGGCAAAGAACAACCAATATCAAAGGCTTTGAATTCAAACAATTTGTTAAACGAATGGTAGCTCCTGTTGGCAATCTCCAACTGATCTTATAACTTTTGAATTCTTACCAGTTAATGACCGACTTCCCATGCCACATGAATGAGAAGACCTCAACATTAATGAAATAGTCCCTTATGAAGTAAAACGGCTTTATTTGAATTAATTACTTTGCTCTTACGAGACATTTAAGAAGTGACTTTTCACTTCAGTAACCACAACGGTAACTTTCTGGAGGTAGTAGAAAATTACTTTTCCCCTTCTCCTTTGGGTGGAGAAATGTTTTTGGAGTGCTCTCTGCTCAAAAATATGCCAAAGGGGAAATTTGGTCTATCGGGGTGTCAAAATGGCATGTGTTTATTTCATCTACCTTCTTTATATCTTAGATTCTTTTTGAGATAGATCTCTTACTCAAAATTCCTTCATTTCAAAGGTTTGGCGGAAAACGCACTTCGTAGGTTGAAACCTGCTTGTTGGAGTAGTGGAGAAGCCATTTTCTACTTTTCTTCCTATAGGCTTACACCTTGAATTTCTCGTCACCCAATCATTTCCTTCCTTAAAATAGGTTTGATTTGAATTCCCAAAGCTTTCTTATTCCAAATTTTTTAATTTCCACCCTTATTGACATCTGATACCCTTAGGTCTGTTACATGCAAAAAATGCACTCTATAGGTGATTTTCCGTCAGAGAGAAGATCGAAACCAATTTCCCACCAATGCTACAAAATGAAGAGTTATCGCTAAATACTTCAACTGCACATAAGACTGATGTTAGAATTCTTTGAACTGTGACCTTTACCAGATTGGGAACATAACCTACCCAAAGAAAACATGATCTCAAATGTAGATTCCCTCTGGCTCACAAAAGAGAAGTCAAATTGGGGAAATTTGGTAAAGGTCTCCTATCCTAAGGGAAAAGCTAGACCTAGACTCAGGACTCAAATAACGCTTTCAAGACCACTACTACACGTTAAACATACACTTTTGTCTAAAGGCGTGCAGACTAAAAGTGGGGCAGTCAATTGCATAAATCCTTTTAGCAAGGTGACATTCAGGTGGGATTTTCTAAGTCCTCTAACAAGACCACTCCTAACAGGGTGATTGAATCCTTTAACCAGGTCACATTTAGCAATGTATTTTGTAACCTTTAACATGGCTGGCTCCTAACAGAGCTCACTTCAAAAGAGTGAAAATTTGATAGTGTGTTATTGGTGGTTTTTCCCATATTGGGTTTCCATGTTAAATACTGGTTTTAACTTGTGTGATTATGTATGTTTTGTTTTACTATTAAGTTTTTGTAAAGCTGATTACATCTGAATAGTAAACTACATATGTATGTTGTTATTGTATGTTATTGTTGTCGAGCAGATATGAGTTGTTCAAATTGGTATAAAGTTTAAATGGGCACATCTAGACTTGAGGATAACTAATTCACCCCCTCTCAGTTATTCTGAATTCATTCTAATAGATATCATTTTTGGAGGCAATGATAAAATGAGTAAAAATTTCTCTAAAGAAATGGAAAATGAATTTGAAATGTCAATGATTGGTGAGATGAAATTTTTTCTTTGTTTGCAAATTAATCAAAATAAGAATGATATTTTTATATCCCAAACCAAGTACATTAAGGAAATGTTGAAGAAGTTTGGAATGGAAGATTGTAAACCTGTTGGAGCACCCATGGTGACTAGTTATAAAATTACTAATAATGATGAAACTTAGAGATTTTTTAGACAAAGTACAGGTCAATGATTGGAAGTCTACAATATCTAACTCACACTAGACCATATATTTCCAATGCAATTGGAATTGTGGAAAGATATCAAGAAGATCCTAAAGAGACACACCTTGCTATTGTGAAAAGAATTTTCAAATACTTGAAAGCAATAATAGAGTATGGATTATGGTATGAAAAATTAGACGACTTTATTTTACATGCTTATATTGATGTTGATTGGACTGGTAGTGTGGATGATATAAAAAGTACAAGTGGTGGAGCATTTTTCCTAGGAAAAATGTTGATTTTGCACCTAGATGCTAGACATGAAGATTTCAGAAAGCTACACCCTGTAGAAGATTAAAGAAGAGTTATGGAACCCTTTTCCATTGTTGTCAAAGGGGAAGAGATTCTATGTGAAAATCCCTACTGCTTTAGGGAGAATTTTGTTTAGGATATTGAGAAGATTGTATTGAGAGAGAGAGAGAGAGTACTTTTGGGTTGATGGATTTTCCCATATATTTCCATCAATGCCAAAGGGGGAGATTGTTGGATGATATTAGAATTGGGTACTACTAATCTTTTTGGTATTCATGTTTTGTCACTGATGTCAATATATGTTTATGTGGAGAGAACAAGCTGGTTATTACTATTGTATGATGACTAACAGAAGTGTACGGATATTGTCGAGATATATCAGAATGAGTGAAGATGGTGATAGGTAGAAGGATGTGTGATTTTCTTATTAGTAAGGTCGCTTGGCTTAATATTTCATATTAGAGTTGTTACACATGTTTTAGTGAAGACTAGTTTCTAGACTTACAGTGATGCTTGATAGAGTGAGTCTTTATGTTTTGGGGATATCTTACAGGGGATGATGATTCAAGTTATGTGATCTTAAGAGATGACATAAGGCACATTAAGGAATGTTTTTTATTGATTGCAAGTTGTGTGATTGTTGGTGACATCAATTGTGACATGTATTCAAGAGGAGACCTATTTGGGGCAGACTTCAGAGATGTAGTGTGCATTATAGATTGGGAACGTGGATTGTGGATCTTGGATTAAATCTGATGTATTGTAATTGATGTTTACTTGTTTTAGGTATTGTGTGTATTTTAGAAAGGGGTTAACTAATTATTTGTATATTGGGAAAGCTTAATTGGCTGACCTAATTAATTATTGTAATAGGGTATATATGAGAGATCTTTTCTTTTGAAAAGAGGGAATGGATGATGAGAAGGTAATTTAAAAGATAGATATGTCTGAGAGCTATGAAAATTGATTGGTTGTTGGATGTAGAGTAGAGTTTTTGATTATATTACTTCATTGGAACTGACCAAGAAAAGACAGTTGCTATCTAACAGTTCACTGGATTGTATATTTCTTATATACACTTGATTGGATTGCAAATCCTTGAGGGTGGCTTTAACCTTCTCTGGGTAATGTGCCTGGGTAGTGAGCCCACTATTACTCTTGACTCCTAATAGGGTTTGTCCTTTAATAGGGACCGTGTACTATAATATTGTAATAATATCTTAACAAGGATACTATACTCTCAGTACATCATTTGTGGGTTCTAATTCCCACTAGGTGTTTACCTTTAACAGGGTTTCCTCGACAACAAAGGATTATGTTATTGTGTTGGCATTTATTGTATTATCATTTGAATTGAAGTTTTGGCTTATAAAGTTTAATGTTTAATAATTTGTCTCACAACTGATTCACCCCCCCCCCCTCTCAGTTGTTCTTATGGACTATTATTCCTAAAAGGGATATCTTCTTAGAGACAAGAGTCCTAGAAGCATTAGGGAAGCTTATAAGATGGTTGTTAACATTTATTCTAATAGAAGAGTATCAGGAAAAGTGGTTAAAAGGGAAGAATGGAAGCCTACTAGATTCAATAAGAAAGAATCAGATAAGCCTTATAATGTGAAACCTAAGGAGGAGGATAGTCTGAAGAAGATTATAAATGCCCTAAAAGATTTTAATCCTAGAGAAAATAAGAATAATAGGGCTCCAAATAATGATAAGCCATCCTTTAGTAATTTTAATCAAAAACCAAGGATGCAGAATTACCCATATGCCACCCAGTAGAAGGACGAGAAGCCTATTCTCCCATAAAAGAAAGATAAACCTGATGATAAGACCCGTGGTCCTTTTCAAAGAAACTATGTTAAGATGTGTGATGATGTTTCATGGTGTGTACCTTGTCAATCCCCACACAATCTTGATTATTGTGATGTTGCCTTGAATATATCTGCAAATGAAGAACAAGGAGAAGAGGAAGATGACTTATATGATGACAGTGGTTGTGCTATGAATTTTTCACACCTATGGGGTGAAGAATATTCTGATGATGAGACTAGAAACTAAGAGCTTTCTTTCTCACAAAGCATAAGAGAATTATATCATCAGCATGTTCCCTCTAATAAAGAGAAGATGAAAGTGATGATATACTTGGAGTAATGATGAAAGAGGTAAGGAAACCATTATATCAAGAAGAGCTTCTAATAAAGAGATAGCACAGATCAATGTTGACATAGTTACTCAAGCAAGGAGTAATTATAATTTGAGAAATAGAATAGTTGGCAATGCAAATAGAAAACCAGCTAGTATTTTCATGAAGGAAACCAAAGCAGACACTAAGAAGCCACAAGAAAAGGGAAAATTTATTGAGGGTGTCAAAAGGATAAAGGTTAGGAAAGAAGATAATTTAATATTCCAAGCATTGTGTATAAGGTAAAAGAAAAGATGCCAAAAATAAGTGTTCCCCCTCTTCAAAAGAATAATAAGCAACCCAAGAGAAATGAGCCAAGCTTCGCCACTCAGGTTGACGATGAAAATGTTATTACTATGAAAAAAGATTTATCTGATATAAAATACACCCCTGTCGATATGGGGAAACTATTGTCACAGATTATTGTCAAGGTTCCATTGTTAGAAATGATGAGGATTGGTGAACATAAATAAAAATCCTTGACATGGGTAAATAACATTTCTTTCACAAAGATTCAAAAACTAGAAGAAAATGAGAAAATGGGAAATATAGAAGATAAATCTGAAAGTAAAGGGAAAGAGTCAGAAGAAATTGTTTCAAATATCCCTCAGATTTACTTGAATACTAATAATGTGAATACTCCCTTGGGAGCTATGCATCCTTTTTTCTTGACTTTTGTTATTGTGAGCTATAAAAATTAGTTATAAAGGAACACGATAATAAATAAAGCATTCAATAACTAAGAATTTAAGCTACATACATGCTAAGACATAAAATGAAAACTTGAAATAAGTTAAATGAAGAAAGTGAAAACCTCCTACAAGCTCATTCAAACTCCATTTTATTCATTGGATTTGTCCATTTGTTGTGGATGTGTGCTCATGGATGTGCTTCAAGCTTCAAGTTGTGATCTCAAACTAGCATTATAACTCTTCTCTAAAAGATGGATTTATGATTTTCTCTCAAAATAGCATTATAACTCTACATGGAAGGTGGATTGAAATATGAAGGAATGGGGTTTCTTTTATACAAAATGGGTGAGGAATCAAGGGTCAAGAAACAAAGTTGAAGAGAGGTACAGATGCCACTAGAAGAGAGCACATGCATTGTGCTTCTTCAAGTGCATCAAATTGTGACACTTATCACAAGGGGATTGGGTTGAAAGTGTGGAGGAATATGACCATTTAGGGAAATGGACTAAAAATCCTATAGAAGATAAGGCTTATAAAGAGGGTGTAAGAGCCTTGATGAGGGATGTAAGAGGAATTTATGAAGGTGTAAGAGCCTTAAATGCATATGGATAGGCTTGGCTTGAGATTTTTGACTTTGGGGAAGGGGTTGAAGTCCTAATCCAAAGATTAGAAATGTGACATCATTAGGGAGAGTTTAGGATTAGGGTTAGGGTTTAAGATAGGATTAGCAAGGGTGAAGAGGTTGGGATTAGTTTGAACTCAGGGTTAGGTGGTTGGGATTGGTTAGGTTAGCATGTGTGGAGAGGTTGGGTTGAGTTAGAAATAAAGGTTAGGTGGTTGGGATAGGTTAGGTTAGGGGCTAAAGGGAATATTAATGAATTGAATTAAATGAATAAACAAATTCATTTAATAAAAGAGGAATAGGGATTTAATCAAATATCAAACTATGGGTTGTTTATTAGATAATTGATCAGGACTGTAGCCAATTAATTAGATTAATTAGGGCTAGGGGTTAACATAAATTATTTAGGTAATGCTTAATTACTTAACTAATAATGCTCTAGGAAGGCATTAAATGTGATTAATTTTGGTAATCATATTTAGGTGTCTACATTTTTTCCCTCTTTGACATAGTGTTAGCATAACGCTATTTTGAAGATGTTTAAAATAATAGACAACACGAATATGTCGACATAGGCAAAAAAGTTTCCCCAGGATGATGATGTAGGATAAAATTTGGCTATGGATGATGCCCCCTCGAGAGGACGGTAGGGAGGAACAATGAAGCCCTGGCGGCATCTTGAAAAGATGACAAAGAGCGACAAGATGAGGGAAAGAAAAGAAGAAGGAAGTAGAAGAATGAGGCATGGGAGATTCAAGTTTGCATCAGGGATGAAGGATTAGGTATGGGATTAGGATTATGGCTGGGGATGGGATTTTAGCTGGGGTGTAAAAGACAAGATTCTATCCAAGATGTAACTAGAGTGAGTGATATAAAGTAAAAAAAAAGGGAGAACCTCCCGAAGAGAGTTCAAGTTTATTTTTTTCACAAGGGTAATTTCTAGGAACAAAGTTTGATTTCTCTTGTTCTTTGATGAAGATAGGATATGTTGGGGCTTAAGAAAGCCACTAATAATGATTTATTAGGTCAAACAAGAGGAAGGATACATCCTATAAGGACCCATTGATGATGATGTGATTTTAAACTAACATAATGATCAAGATAGTCTAGTTTGAACTTTCGATTTTAACAATGGAAAACAATAGTTGAACTAAGAAGGAGGGATGATCCTAGATGTTTTGAGATTCGCACTAAGTCTAGTTATCTCCACAGATGAGCGCACAAATCTTTCACATGGTACAGGGATATTAGGATTAGGATTACTGTTGGGATGGTAGGATTAGGATGATAGGATTGCTAAGGATTGGGATTTTTCTGGGGGGATTTGGATGGGGGGGAGATTATCTTGAAGCTTGAGTGAGGGGTATTTCGAGAGGGAACACCATGATGGATTTGAGCACTTATTTTGATATAGCATATGATAATATGCTTTAGGGTATAAAGAACCAAGGTGACATTGTACCACATGCATAGGAATGACACTAAAAACACACAGGGGTTGCCCCAGCATCACACATGACTCCCAGAGAGAACATGACAGAAACGATAATGGAAAAGCCTACAAGCAATTGAAATTTCCCAAGTGGAGCATGCGAACCCAAATGGATTACATACATGCAAGGGTCATATAAGACTAACTCACAGGCAAAAAAGAAAAAGATCAAGTTCCATTCTGCTGGTGCATCCATTCGTAGCATACCATGATATAAAGAATCATGGTAACTTTGAGGAGGAGAACAACTGAAAGAATCAGCAATGATAACCAAGAACCAAAAATCAAATTTCAAGATCAAATATTCAATAACACGATGCCTTTTTCTAGAGAGATCAAATGATGTGGAATATTGATTTCATTTAGATTAGGTCAAGAGGAAGGATACATCCTAAAGGAACCCAGTGATGATGATGATCTAGATTTAGGTCAATGAAAGAAAGGATACATCCTCAAGGACCCATTTCCAGATTGATGATTGGATTTAGGTCAACAAGAGGAAGGATACATCCTAAGGACCCATTTCCATGGAGAATGTCAAGTGTGAATTTGATTGGTCAAAAGATGTGATGATGATCAAATTGCTGAAATAGGATTATGTCAAAAGGAACTTGCTGAAGCATAGGATTTGAAATGGCACTAGATCACTTTTTGCTTGGAGACCGACCAAGGATGAGAAATATGTACAAGTGGGACTGGACTCAAGACTAGACAGACATAGACAAGATTTTTATAGGACTGAAGCTCGGGGAGAATGGATGAGATGAGGCAGATATGCATGATGTTTCCCTAGTTGATCCAAAAGGCCAAGATAGAGGAATAGAAGATGGGTGCTCTAGATGTGGGAATGATGTAATCCCAAATAAAATACAAGGATTGGGAAGGACACATCCCAATGATGATAAGTGCATTATGATCAAAGCTTGCAGCAAGGCTAAGGGTGTGCTTGGATGGGCCAATTACTGCTTGACTTTGGATATCTGGAGGATGTGGATAGGATTTGCATGCAATGGTAGGTCACATGAAGAATTAGGATTAGAATGGGTGGCATTGGGTGCATGAGGATAGCCTAGATACCAATGACAAGGGAAGAAAAAAGTTATGGGATATATGAAAGGAGGAATTGGAAGATGGAGGAGATGCTAGGGAATACAAAGAGGGAAGCGTTGGATGGAAGGACTTTAGTAAAGGAATGGATGGATAGCTGAAGGATTGTGGATAAGAGAGGAGGATTGGGAAATGACAGGTGGATATGAGAAGGTCTCCAGGGACTACATTAACAAGGAACATAATTCCCCTACTTAGGATAGGTCATGGATGTGAGGAAGCATTAGGAGGGGGTATGATAGGATGGAAGAGAGGATAACAAGAGGATGATGGAGGTGAATGATAAGATAGGATGAAGGGTGGATAAGGGAGGAAGATAGTGCAAAAGGATATATGGAAGGAAGGATAGGTGGATAAAGATAGGAGATGGGATATGGATGTCAAGAGATGTCCAAAAACATGTAGATATTGTGTCCTATATATTTCTCATCAAGATCTAGAGGAGGATGAAGGAAGTGCAAAGGAAAAGACAATATAGGGATGGTAGATGGATGGTGGCCAAAAGGAACTGTGTGCCCAAGTGTGAAGAACAACTAGATGGAGGGATTACACATGATGCCTATTTACCAGGTTTTCATTAGGGTACTTGTCCAAGGCACTTATTTGCCAAGTTTTCACTAGTGGACAAATTGATTTCTCTTTCTTTTTCTCTTTTTTATTTCTTTTTTTGCTCTTTTTTTTTTTGCTTTTGCTGCTTTTGATGTGGATCACGATATGTTGGTACAAATTTATGTGGGATGAGTGACTTAGGAAAATGCAGGTATGAGATAGTAATGTAGGGAGACATATGTGAGATAGGGGATATGATAGTTGGAAGTATTTAGATAAAATGATGGAAAGTGAGTGGGATAGGGGGATGTTGTCAGGATCAACATTGGCACATGTTGCGAGCGATGTGGGAAGAGTGAATGTGAAGTGGATGGCACCTATGGATATGATGGAGGAAATAATATGGTAGAAAGGTGTGGGACATAAGGAACCAAAATAGATTTTGAATTTGGAGGAGAGAAATGCTCAGCTAGAGGATTAGTAACCTCGGATGCCACAATGTATTTTTATTTTAGATGCATGTCATCTTTTTGCTTTGGGATCCACATAGTTTTTCCTTTAGCTTTGGTGGGCCTTTGTAGCCTTTGAAATGTAGTCCATTTTTTTATTGGATTTTCTTTTACTGGAGCATGTCGCTTGAAGTGGACATGACAATCTTTAGCATTTTGCAGATATTTTTCTTTATGCATTGGTGATTTGGCATCCAAATTATAGGGAGTAGCATTGGTAGATATATGAGAACTTGGATGAGATGGAGGAAATATGGATGGATTGGTCGATGTAGGATGGTGGATGGAGTGCATGGGTATGTGCCTTTGTTGATCCTGATTGGGAATGTAAGTGGTGGGATTTTTTATATGGGATTGATGGATGAAGGAAGGAGTGGGGTAAGATGTGGGATGATATTTTGGGACATAGGGGCCCAAAATGGATTGAGAGGATGAAGGAGGAATATGGTAGGTTGTCTTGGGTTGCAAGGATGGAGGAGGGGGGATGGCATTATATGCTTTAGAGGGACAATAGGAAGATGCAATGGAGGGTTTGAAAGTACTCTTGAACTTTTCTTTAGTTATACAAAAAAATTTGGATGAAGGACCTCTAGGTGTGTAACCAATACCACAAAATCATGGATGTCTTTTAACAGAGATGGGCTCCAATATACCTTGCTCATTTAGGCCTAAGACTTTGCCTTAATATTTCCATTTTTTAGCATTTGAGCCATGATAGGGTACTTCTCTTGTAGGGAACAAGATGTGAGTCCATTATCAGGCAGATGACAAATGGTGGAGATGTAACTGATTTCTTTTGGTTTAAGCGGACCACCATGGATGAATATAAGTGGACCAAGGGGATAGAGTGATGATGGTGGGAAAGTTTGGATTGGAGGCAATAAAGGAGGATGAAGGAGAGGGGATGAGATGCTTGGATCTTGACTCATATGGGGAAATGAATTTTGTCTTGGAGGAGATGGAATGGGAGGATCTTGAGATGAAGGAGTGGATGAATTAGGAAGTGGGGTAGATGGGATGCTTGGATCTTGACTCAGATAGGATAATTCTAGAGTTGGAGTAGATGGAAGGATAGGATCTTGAGATGGAGGAGTGAAGGGAAATGGATCAGGAAGTGGAGTGGATGGATCAAGTAAGGGATGGAGGGGGAGGTTAGGATCTTATATGGAGTGGATGGAATGATACATTCGTCATTCAAGTCAATGGATACTTCAACATGATTTTGGAAAAGGTCTTGACATGATTGGATTGATGTGGATGGTGTGCTGGGGGATGTATGAAGGGATTTTTCAGATGGAGGAGATGGAAGAATGGGAGATTCTGCAGATGGGGTGTATGGATGGATGGGATATTTTTCAAATGGGTTGTATGTAGGGATGGTGGATTCCGTAATGGAGGGAAGAAGGGTGGAGGCATGAGGTTCATGGGATGAGGTGTGGATAGTGTTAGGAGGAGAAGATGGGGATGAATATTGGATGAATGCAATGGATGAGGATACTTCAATGGTGCTAGGAGATGGAAGGGGATCAAAAAGTATGAGATTCAGAAGGGAAATAATAGAGATGGGAGATGGAAAAGGAATGTCGGGTGTGAGGGGTGGAAGAAGATCACAAAGTATGGGATTTGGAAGGGAAATGATAGGTATGGGAGATGGAAAAGGAATGTCACGTGTGAAGGGTGGAAGGGCTTCATCACTAGTGTTTTCCCATGGGGGAGTGATATCACATGAATCATCAACTATAAGAGATGGATTTTGTGTTGGCTTCATTGTGAAACTCCTTGGAGACTTACGTATCAGAGATGGAGGATCTGCAGGCGTATATGATGGGAAATTAGGGTAGTCCACATTTGAAGATGTGGCAATGTTTTGTGAACTTGTATGGTTGAATGATGGTGTAGAGCTGGATGTAGGAGATGGTATGGCTAGATAGTTCACATAGGTAGGTGTGGCAATGGTTTGTAAACTTGATTGACTAACTGATGGAAGAGGAGGGATGGATTTGGGTATGGAATATGTGTTAATGTAGGTAGTAAATAGAGATGGTAGATTGGGATAAGATGGGGGAGATGGATAGGACAGAGTGGATGATGGAGGAGTAATATTATGAGGACTCTGGTGATGGACTGGGGGAAATGGAGGACTGGGATTAGGGATTTGAACATGGGTTGGAAGATAATGAGATGGTGGATTAGGATGAGGGATGTAGCTAGTAGTGTTGTTGTGAAAGGATAGAGGTTGGGATATGACCATGGGATAAGATGGAGTCATGTATGTATAAGAAGGACATGTGGATGGAGGATAAGAAGGATTTCCCTTGTCAAAGGTATGATACGGAGTGCTAGTGGGTATGCATGGTGGCCTGATGGTATAGTGTGGAGGAATGACTAGATCTTGGAGGATTCTTGGAGTATGTTTATTAAGGCTTTCCATGTACGCATCATGATCAACAAAACCTTCATCATAAGCATAAGATACTAGGGAGAGATTTTTAAGGTTTTCAAAGTATGCATCATGATCAACAAGACCTTCATCATCATCGAAATAGGATATAGACATGATGGGGTAGGATGGAGGAACAAATTGAGTTTGGATGGTATTTGGAGAAATATTGCTAAGTTTTTCAAAATACCCTTCATGATCAACAAGACCTTCATCATCATCGAAAAAGGATATAGACAAGGAAGAGATGTGGCAACCAAACTCATCATAATAGATTTGTGACATGACACTTTTCTGATGAGTTGATTAGGGAGGAATGATGGTGATGGATGGAAGACTCAAGCTCAAATTAGGAAGAAGGACTGACTCTGAAGAAGATGGAAAGAGGATGGGAAATGGAAAAGATAGCCCTGCTGGTCTAGGACACTGTGAGAAATAGAGGACTGGATGACACTAGAAGAAACTGACACTGGATGAGAGTAAGGACATGATTATGAACCTGGGATGAAAATATTTGGAGGCTTGGGTGAACAACTTGGTGATATGGAGGATTGGCATCACTTTCTTATGTTTGATGGAATAGGACATGAGCTCAATCTGATACTGCTTAGGATGAGGGAGTGACTATGACAAGTGTGCCTTGGATTGTTTTTGGAATAAATGATGATCTTGAGGATTTTGAGAAAACAATCTTGAAAGAGGCAAAGTAACCTTGCAAGAAGCATACAGATGTTGATCTGTTTGGAAAAGGGACTTTCAAAACCTTCAGATTTGTGTATGTTTGAGAATTGTTTTACACAAGGTTTTGTAACACTGAAAACACATACAAGCACTTTCTACCTTAAGGATGTAGTGATCTTGAAAACCTTTGTTTGCATACGTAGGCACACACACAAGAGCTAATTAGAATACAACCATCACCAAGCACAAGTCTCTAGTTATGATGTCATATTAGCTGACTCCAAATGCTCAAGGTGGCACAAATGTGCAAATTTCTCAGGGAAGTTATTATCTTCCTTGCCCAGTTGATTATCAAGCTTTCAGGGATGGATCAAGTAGATTGCTAGATTGATTAGTTGATATTATTTTAGTGGTGTCCCCATAATTGGTTTGTATGATGTGACTCACTTAAGAGCCTAGTTCAATCATGCTGATATGCTAGGGAGTTCACCCAGCCTGGACTACCATTGAACATGACCCGCCCGAGCTTGAAAGGGTATAGATGCTCTTTTGGTTAGCACCTTATTTATATACCAGCCGAAGGATTTACCAGTTTGGGGTCATTCTCTAGAAGGACTCATGCTTCTTCTGGATAGGCCCCTCTAAGAAGATTTGAAGATTTTCTCAAGAGTAGACCTACAAAAAAGTTCAAACGGTCACAATCACCTTTCTCTTGCACCAACAACCATGAGAGCCAATGGGAGAGGATAGTGCATGAAGTGAGGTTGCATTCTAATAAAGAATTTGTGCAAGCGCACCAAAGACATCAAACACTTGATTGATTATTTGATAAGTTAGGCAATGTTTGATTTGATCTAATACAGAAATGAACCCGCAAGCTTGTTCTTTTTTATGTGCACCAAAATGAGATGTTCTTTGCCTTGTTCAATATCGTATGCATTCAAGATTGAGTTCAATCGAGTTGTTCAATTTTAAGTCCTAATTTTGAAAGTGTTTTATTTCTTGCATGATTCCAAAAACTGGAACAAAGCATTGATCCTTTACGCATTTGAGATTGAGTGTGTTTGAATGTTCAGTTTTAAACCCAAAATGGAAGTGTTGAATGAATGTTCATTTTTTAGATCCAAAATGAAAGATGTGATAGATTGTCCAATTTTAAAGCCCAAAAAGCAAAGTGTTTGATAGTTAGCTCAATTTTAAGATCGAAAAATAAGATGTGTGATTTGATTGTTCAGTTTTAAACCCAAAATCAGATGTTTGATTGTTCGATTTCCTTAAAGCATGCAAGATTTTGTGCATGCTCATTTTAAGCCCAAAAAATGAAATATTGACTTTTGTTGACTTTTTGACTTTTGTTGACTTTTTAACTTTTGTTGACTTTTAAATTTTGTTGACTTTGACTTTTGTTGACTTTGAAACCCAAAACTAAGTGTGAAATGATGTGAGTACATACACTGTTCTTTTTAAACTCCAAAAAGTGAAATGAGAATTTTTTCAAAAGATTATGTGCTTTCTTACCAAACTCGATGGCTAACCCGTAGACCTGTAAAAAAAATAATAAATAAATAAATAGTTAGTAAGAGTGCATTATTGTAGGTTTACAGTGCCTTCCCCCATGTTTTTACAAATAACAGTCTCAATGATATAGACCATATTTCAAAAAATGGGTAATAGAGAGAAAGTAGAAAGAAGATAGAAGGAATACAGTCTTCTTGTTAGTGTATCAATGATATTCGTGGAAGCGTAGTAGAGAGAGAGTAGAAAGATAGAAGGAATATAGTCTTCTTGCCTTTTTCAACCTGCAAAAGAAAATAAGATCTTGCAAAACATACTCAAACAACAAAAACACATTAGCTTAGAGGGTTAGTTTTCAAGCAAAACAATAAAATGAACCTATGAAGTGGGTCCCACCGGGCATGCCAGAATGTGAGCTATGAAAATTAGTTATAAAGGAACATGAGGTCTAGAGGTTGGTCAAACCCCGAAATGGCATGCTTACACTGTCATAAAGTTGGTCACCTCAAGAAATATTGCAAGGACTGATTGATAGAGACAAGCACATATCCCAATGGAAACACCATTGAAGATATCCAGAGGGCTAGAGACAAAATGTGGATAAAATATTCAAGAAATGATGAATATGGGCCAAGAAATGCAAATGATGACACCCCATCTAATGGATTTAGTGACATCACCACCCCCACTTAAGCTGAACAAGTAAGTATGGAACTGCACAATACCAAGTCATATTTTGCATCAGTTCCATTATACAATTGATAGATAGTCAAAATTTGCATAATAAAGATGCATATTATGTTACTTGTTCCAATTTCTAGAAAACAACTTTGTCGGTATACACATACTGAAAATCATCAGTGAACATAATGGATGAGCTGTCTACACTTACCAGAAATTGTCAGTCAAACACATAAAATGGTTAAATTACCAATGTAACCCGACACCTGTCGGTAAGAAGGCAAAGTCATAGAGTTTTCATGAAAAAATACAGATATCTATCGGTAAAAGAAAAATGGTTAACAGTTGTCCTAAGCATCATGTCAACACCGATGATGATTTTGAAAGTCTTCTCAACAGACTCCATCTTTATGACCTGACGAGTCGTTGAAGCATTTATTGCTGACTTAGGTAAAAAGCCTATAAATAGTCAACGGAAGCACTTCATTTTACAACTGTGATTTGAAGAGAAAGAAGAGCGAAAAATAGAGTGATTAAAGAGAAGAAAGTAGAAGAATCCTTGACTTGATTCAACACACAGAAACTAGGTCATTAACCATTACCACATATCAAAGTAAGTACTGAGGGCACCAAAAGCACTTTGTCATTATTTTCAAGAAAGCCCTAATTTCAAGAAATCCCTAAAACTTGAAAGACAATGGCAACCACCTCAAAAACCACCAAGATCAAGAATGATAAAAGGAATGTGGTTAAGTTGATTAAGAATAGCACATGTGTAGAGCCCAAGTATAAGATCTACCTAGAAATTGCATCAAAACCTGATGAAATCATAGCGTTTTCAAAAATCCCACCTAGGTTTTTTCTCATAGAAGATGTTAGGTCTTATATTCACTGCAAGATCACTGAGATAAGTGATCTAGAGATGGATAAAGCTTATAAGAAGCTTTGTGATACTGAAGGAAACTTGAAGGAAGAACACAAACACTTATAAGTCAAAGGGTTAACTAATGCCCTACATTTCCCGAGGGAATTCAAAATAGACTGGATAAGGTTAGTCTTGAGTAGAATGCATGACAAGAAGCTATGGCTAGACCAACCCAAGCAAATAACCAAGGATGTCCTTCACGCTGTCACTGGTTATTTGATAACTAAAAAACCTAGGGCACACAAGCATCCCTCCATGAAAGAAGTTGAAAAACTCACCAATGTAGAAGGGGATAGCAGAGGTCTCAAAGTAAACACAATCACGGATGAAGAACTAAAATTTGGTGCATGTGTAATTGGGTATAAGATTTTTTGAGCAAGAAGATTGAACAGCATATCTACAACATCAGTAAGCATAGTTTACAAGATAGTGACCAAAGGAATTCAGATGGATCTGTGTGAGATCCTATTAAAACAACTTGACGGGAACATGCACACAATCAGGTCTACAAAGACCAACACATGTAAGTTCGGCTCATTTAGCATGTGTATATTTTTCTATTTTCAAGAGTACTTTCCTTTAGTAGGAAAAGTAAAATGGGACACTTCTAAACCAGTAACACAATAGATTAGTGAACTGATCAAGTCACTAGGGGACAATTTTGAATCTGTTATGTCTATATACTTCCTTGAGTTCAAGGAAAAGATGATGGAGAGGTCTAGGATTCCTAAACAACTTGTGGAAAAACATAAGTAGGAAATATGTATTATGGTGGATACTGATTTCACTCATATCAAACTGGTTGTACCAAGAACAACTTGGTTAGCACCATTATATTATAAAATAAATATTGATCAAGCTACAAGTGCAATTGATGCACTAATAAATGAGCATGTTGACAACAAACAACCTAGGTTTGGAACCTATGAAGAGGCCAGATCTAAGATAAAAAGATGCCTAGAGATAAAGTAGACTGTCAAGAAAAAGGATAAAATGGTTAAGAATCTCAAGAATATTCTATCAGTTACAGAAGAAGAACAGGAACAACCAAAGGAAATCAATGAACAAAAGCACACTCAAGGACAAGGGTGATGTTGAAGCAAAAGACACCATAGATAATATAAAGGAAACAACTGCAGAGAAGGCTACAACCAACAATCAGAAAGATACTTCTATTGATCAAAATAAAGAGGAGACACAAAAAGAAGAAGGGGAAACACAGACAGAAAAAGGTCAAGAAGCAAAGCAAGATGAGAAGGAGAAGCAATCCCAAGAAAAATCTGCAAAGACACCCAAAGCTGAAGGAGAGACATCTTCACAAAATCGACAGGTGCCACCCGAGTAGAAAACACAAGAATCATCTTCCTCAAAGCCTTCACCAAGCACTTCAGAGAGAACAAATGAACTAGCTATGGTAGTTCATACCTCTGCATCCCCACAAATCTCAAAGAAGAAGAAGGGAAATAATAAGAATCCAGTAACTCAGGATGAAATCATTGAGATTCCAGTTTGTGATCCAAGGACATTAGATCCAACTACATTAACAAAGTATGCCAGAATCTATGAGAGAAAATAAATACAAGACAAACTAAAGAGAGCCACAAAGGAGGCAAAGGTAATAGAAGTAGCAAGAGGTATACTTCAATAGATTGTACCAGATGTAGATATTGATCAAAAAGATCCAATGCTTGATCAACTGATAATACTCACAGATGCAATAACATCTTAGAATAATGATGCTGAGAAGGTTATGGAAGAGATACTTGAACAAAAGTATGAGTTCAAGCTAGTCGAGAAGATAAGCAAGGAAGTGGCGCTGAATTGGTAAGTACAATTGATCCTATAATCTCATAAGCTATTACCTTAATACAAAAATTGTGCACTCTAGATCAACTCACCCAGGAGTATACTGACCAGATAGCACAAATTGATGTTGATCTTAAGTCCAATGCACAAAGTCTCACCAATAATGAAGAATCAATTAAATTTCATGATGAGCAAATCAAATAGGCTAGGAAATAGAGACAGGACATACAGATTGCAGAGATGAAGTAAAAAGATGAGGTAAATGAGCTCCAAGCTCATCTCTTACCGACACTTTTACTCCTGCAACAACATGTGATAGAGGAAAATACTTTAATTGCCACCCCTGAAATGTTTGTCCTAGACAACATTTATGATATGCACACAAGGATAGAGCTACAACACATGGCACTAGAACAACTGAAAGAAAAATGGGATAAAATGCTAGAAGGTATCAAGACAACCCATTCCAATATACTTGACACATTATAAGTTACACATTTTTGTCACAACTCTGACATATTATAAGCTGTACATTTTTGTCATAAGTATCAAAGAAAGGGGGAAATTTATATGTTCACCCACCTTAGTTAAAAGGAGTAAATAATATGTAAAGTAAAATAAAGGGGAAAATACAAGGAGAAAAAATATGTACATACAGAGAAAAGAACAAAGAATGTATAGTATACATGTACATATACTTATACTATACTGATGCATATAGTTAGGGGGAGTCATGTGATGACAAAGATACAGACATGATGTACATACTAAACACTTTAGTATTATGCACATATCAATTTTTTATACTAATGTCAAAGGGGGAGATTGAAGACATTATATTTTTCCATTAGTATTACATAAGGAAAAACATGATCTGCACCATCAGTTATCACTACACCGACAAACAGGGAACAGCACTACCCAACACCAAGGTTACCCGACAAACACTATTCAATCTTATCCAATGACAAAAAGGTAAAGGAAACCCGATGAGTAACAACAGTGCAACCCGACGAAAAAGAAAAGTGAGGAACTCAGTAGACAAAGGGAACCCGATGAACAGTTCAACAAAGAAACACCGACAGACTTCAAGTTCAACCTGATGACCAAGAACTGACAGTCAGTTACATCCCACAAAAAGTGAATTTGACTTTCCATGTCAGATAAATCACTAAAGTTTTGTTTATAGCTTCTTGATTTACTTTTAAATACATTATGTGCAGAGGAAGCAATGTATTTAATATTGTTTTAATTAGTTTTACTGATTTAAAACATGAAAACTAAAGATCCAGGTCAAGTTGTAAACCTTGGATCTAAGAGTTAACATTGTAATGTGTGATTCCAAGATAGGTAAAATACTTGTATAAATAGATGCTCAATCTATTGATAATAGTTGTTATTCAATGAAGATAGTAGCCATAGAGAGCATCTAGAGACTAGACAAGAGAATTCATGCAGAAGGACAGAAATAGAATCAAATTAGTTTCAAGAATAGAACAGAGGCTACCGATGAGGAGAGAAGAGGTATTCATCAATCACTTAAGGTGATATTGTTATTTTGAGAGCTTTAATAAATCTATAATCATAAATTGAAGATTGCATATAGTTAGGTCAACGTTTGTACTCATTTTAACAAGTGTAGTACGCATATGAAATCCTTTCAAGAAATGTGGACTTAATAGTCTTATTGTAAATCTCATAACTGAGTGCACACTTAAATCAGTGTTGCTAAAGCTCTTAATAGAGTAGATCTTAACTGGTCTCCACCTTAATACTCCTAATAGGGTAGATCATCAGAAGTGATCAAATTGTAAGCCTTAACTGGCTCCCTTCCATTCTGCAGAAAGTGAAGTTTTGTGGGTGTCATCCCCACTATAGGTTTTACTTCCTAATAGGATTTTTCTACAATGCCATATCTATTGTTATGTGCTTATCATTTTTATGAATGTTGCAAACTATTAAAGATTATGAATGAACAATACATGCATAAAAAAGAACAACAGTAATGGTCGGTAATGCAATAATGAATGATTACTAATGATGAATTTTGAAAGGTGTCAAAAGGTTTAGAGGTATTGATTCACCCCTCCCCTCTCATTACTACTTCCCATTAATTCCAAGAGAACTCTGCCTTGATCCCTGGTCGCTCTCCTTCTGTCATCTCCTCCACTTACCTAGCTTATCTCCCTAGAATAGGAACCCTCACTACACCACCACCCTCATCTCTACCACCATAATCATCCTCAAGATCACCCATAACAAGAGCTACCTCATTAGGTGTTGTCAACCATGGAAATGGATGTTGCACAAAGTATTGAGAATAATCGGCATTCATCCCTGCATCAATAACCTTTGTAGCATAATCCCACTGAACACCCACTATTCACTGATGATCATCAACAATAATCTCATAACATACCTATCATCCCCAATGCGGCTCCTCATCTCTAGTATGGGTATATGCAGCTACACCTTGTGGCATAGGATAAGCCATACCAAACTATCAAAGAACATGGGTCACTAAGTATCTCTCTATGATGTGTGGTGTCCACCCAATCAGGTATCTCTCAATACATACAAAGGGAATATCTCAAGCATCATTGCTCCACTCCTCACAATCTAGGTATGGCCACCAAACAACTACTTCAGATCATCCAATGTACAACGCTAGAATGCTAAGTCATCACATTGTGGCTATACAATTTCTCTATCATACATATAAACATAAGGCTCCTCCAGTTGACAAGATCTAACCACCACTAATTGTGTAACTGGGATGTGCTCCTAGGCCCAGATCTGCAAAATTACAAGTCCCACAGACATCAATCTATCATGTTGATATACAACCTGGTGCATATCATGATACAAATGGGAAATGAGATAGGTACCCCAAGCCATCCTTCAAGATCTCTACAACAGATCGTCAATATTTTTTCTCCAACCGACAGAAAATCTCTATGCACTCTAGTCAAAAACCAAGAAACCACCTATCAAGCTGACCAATACATCAAGAAGGGTTGAGTACTAACTCTCCATGTGCTCCCATGTAATGTGTCTCTCAATAATCAATGGATCCTGGAAGACCCGTATCGTAGCATCGATGTAGGCTCAACCTATAGCATCATAATATACCCTCTCTCCCATCATAGGTATCCTTAGAATATGGTGGACATCCTCAAGGCTAATGGTAATCTCACTGGTGGGTAGGTGGAAGGTATTATGCTCCAAGTTCCATCGCTCCATCATTGTTGTCAATAATCCCTTGTTAATCTTATACATGGGCATATCTAGGAGATACTCAAGTCCACAATGTTGGATCACTCTACGATCATCATCAAACAACATGCCTATCAGGGAGAACACATGAGGATAAGGCCAACGCATGTTAAGAGTCCCTCTATCGATCTAAAACACACAGAAATAGGAAAAAATATCAGATACATTGGGCAAAAAGGATTTCATTCACATGTATAATCATCAGGAAGTTCAAAACTATCTAATCAAGGAAAACACGTAGTTATTAAGCAACAAAAGACAAAAAACTAGCTCACTGCCCTGCAAACAACATTTTACAGATAATGGAGGCAATTTCAATAGGAAACATTGTTTTCCATACTGAAAATGATGTTTTGCATGGGAAATGTTGTTTTGGATCCCATAAATGATGTTTTAAACTGAAGACAATGCTATTATCTCCAGAAATTACACTTTATTTCCCACAAACTCTGGTTCATGGGAAACAACACTTCATTTATAGAAGATGATGTTTTAACAAATGGAAACAACATTTTATGAAATACCAGAAATGATAGAAATAAAAAAGGAAACAATGTTTAATTTATCGAAAATGATGATTTAAATAAAGAGAATTAATTGCAACATTAATGACAAGGTTATTGAATACATACCATGGGCAGGTAGTGGGTTGGTCACTGATGATGTCAGACGAGCTTGAAGTGGTGCGACTCAATGGAGATCGACATATCTCTCTTAGAGCTTGAAGTTTCATGCAGTGAATAGTAACAATGAAAAGTAAAAATGATTTATACCCTATTTAAATCAAAATTTGGGTTAATTAATTTCATTTTTTAAACCAATCTTTTACTCCTCAATTAAACCTTCTTGGCTCAATTTTCACCAAATGGAGCCCGATTTGGACCAAATGAAAAATAGTTTCTTGTTGCTTCTTTACTCTCTTATTATCATTCAAATCAACATTGACATTCCAATCCCATCTTTCTGATAAGGACAATTATTTCATTTGTTTAATCCTTAATCAAGTGATTTCATGTCCATTTTGATTCCAAGGGTGCATCATCAATCCTATCAATCAAGTGATCATGTTATCAAACTTTCTCAGCAACTAGGGAATTATCAGACGTATCTTCAAATCTTCTTCATCAATCAAGTTATCAATTGAATCAAATTTTCATTAGCGGGGGCATCAACTTCATCAGGCATCATATCAATTTGATGGTCTTAAATCAGTGAATCAATCACCAAATCATGGGACGAGTAATTTCATCAGGTCCCATATCAAATTGCTCAACCTTATCAGTATTCAAATTTCAAACATCACATAGGGAATATCAATTTCATTGCATCACATTAAATTGATAGTCTCTTCATTAGAGCATTAGGAGATAATTGACTTCATAAAGATTCACATCAAGTTAGTTATATCGATCAAACTTTTTACAGTAATAAGTTTCAATGCTTCACATCCAACTGGTCACTTGTTTAATCTTTTAGAATCATTTTTTTCCTAAAATCATTTTCATCACTTCACATCAAACTGTTTATCTAGTCAAACTCTCAAAATCATTTCTTGTCAGATATTAGTTTCAGCGCTTCATATCAAACTAAGTATTTGATCAAGTTTTGAAATCTATCTAACGGTAATCAATTTCATCTCTTCACATCAAATTTTTTAGGTGTTATCATCCTCAGCAATCAAATAGGTAATCAATTTCATTGCTTCACATCAAATTGGTTTTTATGATTTCAATCTATCATCAAACATCAAACAAGTTTTGATCAATTTCATCACATCATATCAAATTGGTCATCTTATATTTGCATCAATATTATTGACAATGACAATCTATCTAGTTCTTCATCATTCTGGGATCTCCAGTATCTCTATTGTTTTTCATTCAATCAAGTTAAGAATCAATTTCCAATCAGGTATAGTTTCATCAGGATTCATATCAAACTATTCAATAAAGTGGAATCTCATCAACTTCAGATGTTCTTTGAATCAACATGTTGATTGCACATTGATTCAAAGAGGGGAAAATGTAATCACCCAAGATTGGTGTGATTAAATCAGAGGCCTAAACCTTAAATTAATTTCCCTAGGTCCTAATCAGGACATCAAATTCAGTGTTAATCATAATTGTGTAATTGAATTAGATCAATTTAATTACATAGTTCATTAATAATCAATCATCAATGATCATCTATCAAAAGGTATTAATTCATTAATTAATCCTAGTCATTTAATCAAATCACATGGCTAGAGTATTAATTAAAGTGAATTAATTAATTAAAACATTTATATTCCCTCAAAGTGGCATCAAAGTCAACTCATCAACTAATGAGATTCAATCACATGGATCACTAAAGGGTTCAATCTCAGCCATCCCTCATGGGTGAATCACAACCATTGAATTCAAATTTGAATTTGAATTCTTATTTTCCCTCCAATGGAAATCTATAAATGCAATCCTTCTAAGCTCATTTCAAGAAAAAGAGGATAATTTAAGTAACTAAGTAATGCTAGTTTCATTCTAGAGTGAATTGAGAATAATATAGCTCATTTTCATAAGCAATTGTTATCAATTCATGTATTTAGGAGGATAAACGAGCATAATTGATATTCATTTTAGATGCATTTAGGAATTTTATTTGAATCTTCGATCATATGATTATCAATTCACAATGAATTAGTGCTAAATCTGAGAGAAATTTGAGTAATTCATGTGGATCTTATATGTAGGAAGCAATATGATGATTTTAGTAGGTTTGATTCTTTTAATTTGATTAAATGTTGATGCTAACCTACTAATGCAATGTCTTATTGAGTGTTGTGTGCAGTTATTTGCATGATATACATTTTACACATCATAGTAGGAAAGTATCAGATTAAGAAGCAGTGATAATAATAGAAGTAAGGAAGTAGAGAAGTAGCAATAATTAGTTAGAAGGCAAGATAACTAGGAGTAGGATTAAAAGATCAATTTCAATTCATAATCCAATTTGAATTGGTCGAAGAAGAAGTAATGTACAATAAATCTACCAAAATATTGTCGATTGGAAGGAGAAAGGAAACATAAAATTATCAAGTACACCCACCTTAGTTTGGTATAGCCACAAGTGCATGGGATTTTGAGTCACTTTGAACCAAAGTCATTCGTTGGCTATAGACAGATTGTTAAACCTGAGCATAAGATTTGGCATACCTTTAGGGTTTGGCAATCTATATTTTTGGGAACCAAAAGGTCGAGCCCCTACAAATACCATGTGACAAATTCCTAGCTCATCCAACAAAGATTGAATTTGGTGTTTCACCTCCCCTTAGCTTAAGCTATTTGTTAAATATTCTTCTCTTCCTTTTCCCCCCAAAAACAATCATGAAGAGTTAACTTCTAAAATCCTAGAGGTTGTTCTGCAAGCCACACCCCATCCTAGTCTTATAGAACTTCCCAACTGCCCTTGTATGGGCGTGAGCCTATTAGGGATCAACAAACTTCAAGAAGAGTTGATATGTGTAGAGAGGAATAGAAATGATCTTGTCTTGAAACATTTTGGAAAGTCAAGGAAATGGTTGAAACAAAACTAGAACACTTTACTATCTTATTAGAAGAAGCATATAAAGAAGAATTAAGCCTAATTGTAACAAATAACATGATTTATTATATTCAATTTCTTTTGTAGTTCAGTATTCATGTTAATCAACTAATGAATATCTGATGGAGATGATGAAGACCGAGTGATATCGAGTATCATGATTGTAGAAATGGTTAGATCAGTTGTTATTTTGTCATTGATGTCAAGCAATTGATTAATTGATTTTTATTATGTTACCATATCTGAAGAGGAGAAGTTCAATGGGTGACAAATATAGATCAAACAATGATGAAGTAATGTTGATATAGTAGTTTTCTACTATATATTTGATGTTATCAAGTCGGTATTGTAGACACCTAAAACTGGTCAGGTGTTCTCTAATCAAGCAAATCTACAAATCTCAACAAATTGTACCAAATCTCATTAAAATGGACTTAATCAATTCAAATGGACATTTATTAAATCAAATTGGGATAAAATCAATCAAATCAAAGGATTAATTAATAATGACATCAAATGATTAAATATAAGCCTAAAGGGGTTAATCAAACTATATAATTGATTTTAATCAATTAATTGTATAGTTTAAATAAAAAATCAAATCCAACCTATTCCCCTACATGGCTAAATTAATTAATTGATTGAATTAATAAGTCCTATTATCTTTCAACATGAATTTGAGGAACCAATGAGAATTGAGAAATCAAAGCACATGGATCACTCCAAATTTGCAATCTCAATCACTCATTTTGAACTTTTAATCCTAATCACTCAAATTTGTCTCTTTGTCCCAACCTTTGAGACAAGCATTTAAATTGTCCCCCATTTGAAACCCTTAGAAAGCCTTTCACTCAACCAAGGTTAAACCATGATCAATTGACTCTACCCCCTACACTTGGGAAAATCCTATAAATAGAAGCCATTTTGCAAGCATAATCATATCCTAGACATTCAAATGCAAAGAATCCATATTATAGCCATTTTAAAAACATAATTGAGATCATTAGCAAGAAAATTGAGAGAGTTTAAGTAAATTGTTCAAGCAATTTGAGTGAATTGTGAGCTAGATAGGCATATCATAAACAATTTTCTCATTCTAGGACTGTCACTAGTAGAGATTAAGGCTGAGAGCTCTATTACCATGCTTAGTTAGAGATCTATGGGATGCTTAAGGATTTATTTGCAATTATTAGCTTAAATTGTTATTATTCTTCCATAGAATTGCTAGTAAATAAAGTAGTCTCATGAAGGTGTAATAATCTCATACATAGGTATAATTGATTGGTTAAGTCAGAAATTTCAAAGACTTAAGTTATGACTGAAAGAGTTACTTTACCAAGCTAGACATAGTCAGTCAGTGTATAGAGTTATGTAACTCAGTCACAATTACCAAACACCAAGTGAAAGACAAGCACCGAGCACCGAAGATGAGTTAGACATCAAGCAGTGAATGAAGATAGTTACCGAGTTGCAAAGCAAGTTTACCAAGTACATGATATTGATTGTAAATAATGATAAGATCAAATTTAATGTGAAGCAATGATGTGCTAGATAAGAATAAGAATTAAATGAAGTTTGTTATAAGATCTACGATCGTGAAAATTCAATGAAGATCTAAGGTGAAGATCAAGCGGTTAAACCTAATTATGAGAGTTCCAAGAAAAGTTCAAGTTCTGAGGTAAAAGTGATGTGGTTTACCAAGTTGAGATTTATGAAGAAGATGATTGAATGACAGAGCGCAAATGATGGAAAATCTAATTAAGGGGCAAAAGTATGTTTATAACAAGAATGAGAACAAATAGAGAAATATATACATAGAGATGCTGGCGTGTTGAATAGAGAAGAAGAAAAAGCTAAAGAACAACATTTACCGAGAAGAACAGAGAAATAGAGATTGAAGAATCTACAGACTGAGAAAGAGATAAATAGAGTATGTGATTCTAGTATTCAATTGAGCATAAAGGATCTGACACAAGAAAAGGTAGTTGCTATATTTATAGATCAAATTTTTACTGTTGCTTATTAGTATTTGTAACAGAGAAATCTCTTTACCAAGTGGATTTAACCATCCTATTTGTAAATCCTAGAATTAGGTGACATTCCAAAAGAGTGTTTAAAGACCTCTAACAAGGCCACTCCTAACAAGGTGAAGATCTTAATAGATCTGAGGTAAATCCCCTAGTAGGGTCACATTTAGAAAATGTGTTTGTAATCTTTATCAGGATAAGTTCTTAACCGAGTGTACTTCAAAAGGGTACATTTTTATTATGGGTCAAAATTCCCATAGAGGTTTTTCCCAAATTGAGTTTCCTTGTTAAATGTGGTGGCAACTATGTTAATCTAATGTTAATGAGTTTGAATGATTGAATTACATATTTGAGATGTACAATTGTTTAAGTTACTAAATTTGTTTGGTGAATCAGTTATTACTGTATTTAGTTCTACCGAGTGAATCAGTGAGTTTAGATTTGAGCATTAAGTTTTGATTTTGTCTGATTCACCCCCCCTTAGTGGACCAATAATTGGTACCAGATCTAGTTACTCTGAAGTGATAAGTTTAAAAGGACTTGAGTTAAGATCTAAAGATGTATACCAAAGACGAATAGGGATCATTTCTCTATGTAGAAATGTAGAATTAGGTTGCATGTGTCTGGAGTAGGAGAATATGGACTTCATTTTCTTGATAATAAGTATTTTTCATTGACTACTTCACCTTTGACAATCAGTGAGCAAAGACAAAAACAAGAACACACACAAGTTATGAATGAGATTGCTTCTACACTTACCGACCAAGAATTTGATGAATTTGATGGATGTACTACTTATAAACAAATGTGGGATAAGATTATTTTGACCTATGGTGGAGATCAGCATGTTCAGAAGGCTAAAGAAGAAAGTTTGAGAGGTAAATTTGACTCTATGAGGACGAAAGAAGGAGAGAACATAATACAGTACAGTACAAGACTTAAAGATATTGTTAATTCTATCAAAGGAGTTGGAGGAATTTGATGTAGAGCATCCTACAAACAGCCAACCTTCCATAGGATTCTAATGATCCAATCAACATTTTATTATATCAACTTGTCAGAGGAAAAATTAAAAATTATCCATCAAGATCATTCTATCACATGATACAACCCTACGTTCCATCCTACAAATCAGAATCAAGCATTATCCTTGACTCAACACAATCTTTCTTCTTACCTTGTTCCTTGAGGTATCCACACCTTGTCTCTCCACTTCAGGTCTTCCCTTAAACTAGGCCTGCACATGTTCATAAAAAATTATGAAACATTATTCAAAAACTAACCAATAATCCTTTGAGTCCTTCCAATCCATCCTCCATCATGTTCAAACACAAAGCATTAGCACAATAATATATTTTTTATCATGGAGACAACTTCAACCTTCTTCAAACATGATTGACACACAATATGTTTCCAACACATTATCCATTCATACACATGCTCAAAACAAGAATTAGTTTTTTTTTAATGTTATTCCACACACAATTGAAAATGGGTACCATGTTCAATACTTTGAAACACAACAACAGTTTTTGACCAAGAAACAACAAACTGCCTGCTAAAATTGTCATTCTGCAGTTTTATAGACCCATACTCTGTTATTAATAAATTTTGAACAATAAAAATTTATGGATATCCCTTTGGTCCTAAGTTTAAAAATTAGGTTTTTTAAAACATACATAAAATTTGGAAACATCCAACAGTTACATTGTAAGTTATAGCCTTTGAACAAAGATTGTTCTTTACTGTCTCAAAATGACAGAGAAACCATTGTAACAGACCATTAAAACAACCTTCTTCTCACAAACTACAAAACTATTTGATACAAAACCAAATGAATCTCAAAGATCTATGAATATAGTTTCATAATATATATATTATAAACTTTTTCATTGGTTGATTCAAGAGAAAAACACAAACCCTTACTGTCAACCCAGTTATAGAGGGTTTCATAACTGTTTTAGTAAAATTGACATATCTCTTTCATTTCTCCATGAAATCAATGAAAACAAAAATGATAAGGAAGATTATTTAATCCTCTAACTATAAATACATTTGTTACATCATTACCAGGATGTATAGGTCCGTACAAGTCCTGGAAACAAAAAAAACAATAGTTAAAACCAATCAAAATGACAAGTTTGAATGCACAAAAATGTATCTAAATGTATTCCCTCTTCTCCTTTTTGATTTGGAATGATAATTAAAATGATATTTATAGTCATTGGACAATTAAAACCTCCCAAACTAACTCCCAAACCAATGGAAACCAACTTTACATCATTTCTTGCATTTTGACAACTTTTCTTGCTTGACAACATTTGTTGTCAAGTTGACAACTTTTACAAAATGACCTTGAAACTTTTTAGAAACCTTACAAACATGTCAAAATATAATATTAATTACATTTTACACCATTTACACCCTTCCATGGATGGTTTTACATTATTTGACCTATTTGACCAATCTAAGCTCTAAATGGACAACTATGACAATTTTGACAAAATGGCTCATTTAGCCTTACATCAATGGACTCAATACATTAAAAATGACCTTATGAAATCAAATCAAATAAAATAGATCAATTTATTATCTTATACTTATTTGTAACCTCCTATTTCTTTTCCTTGTACCTAGGTTCTCATGCACCATACTCTCAGCCTTCAGAAGTTTCCAAGTCCCTTGGAAACATGGAACCAATAACCTGCCAGAAAAAAAATTAGACCAAATACCTCTCTCCTCTACCTCTTCATTCCTCTTATCACTATCAAATTTTCCTTTAAGGACATATAACTATCCTTGTATTCACCTTCTCATTTACTCTTGTCAGTGGAGTACACAATGGTTGCAACTTCATGGTGCCTTATCTGTTAGAGATCCACCTTTACCTTGTTGCCCCAAAAAACTAACCTCTTGCCTCACCTAGGAGTCCCATCCTTCCTCTTTCCCTAGTCTCTTGGAAACCAATTGGACCACTCCTTGGCCCTGGACCTTCTCTTGTCCCTTGATAGACTTCTAGTGTCTGTACACACAACCCAACCTTCAGATGCAGCTAGTGGATAAGAACCTACAACCAAACCATTAGCAACACAAATCACCAAACAACTTTCTCAGACCAGATCTTTTGCTGAGATTTGATACCAATTTGATGTAGATCATCCTAAAAATAACCAATCTTCCATAGGATTCTAATGATCCAATCAAAATTTTATTATATCAACAACTTGTTAGACAAAAAATGATAAATTATCCATCAAGATCAATCTATCGCATGATCCAACCCTAGTTTCCATCCTAAAAATCAAATTCAAGCATTATGCTTGACTCAACACAATCTTTCTTCTTACCTTGTTCCTTGAGGTATCCACACCTTGTCTCTCCACTTAAGGTCTTCCCTTAAACTAGGCTTGCACACGTTCATAACAAATTATGAAAAATTATTCAAACACTCCCCAATCAACCTTTGAGTCCTTCCAATCCATTGTCCATCATGTTCAAATACAAAGCATTAGCACAACAATATATTGTTGATCATGGAGACAACTTCAACCTTCTTCAAACATGGCTTCCACACATTATGTTTCCAACACATTATCCATTCATACACATGCTCAAAACAAGAATTCCTTTTTTTTAATGTTCTTCCACACACAATTTAAAATGAGTACCATGTTCAATACTTTGGAACACAACAACATTTGTTGACCAAGAAACAACAAACTGCCTGCTAAAACTGTCATTCTGCAGTTTTATAGACCCATACTCTATTATTAATAACTTTTGAAAAATAACAAATTATTGAAATCTCTCTGGTCCAAAGTTTAAAAATTAGGTTTTGTAAAACATATATAAAATTTTGAAACATCCAACAATTAAATTTTAAGTTATGGCCTTCAAATTGAGATTGTTCTTTACTGTCTCAAAATGACAGAGAAACTACTATAACAGACCATTAAAACAACCTTCTTCTCACAAAATACAAAACCATTTGATACAAAACCAAATTAATCTCAAATCTCTATGAATCTAGTTTCATGATATATAGATTATAAACTTTTTCATTGGTGGATTCAAGAGAAAAACACAAACCCTTATTGTCAACCCAGTTATAGAGGGTTTCATAACTGTTTTTAGTAAAATTGACATATCTCTTTTATTTCTCCATGAAATAAATCCAAATAAAAATGAGAAGGAATCTTATTTAATCCTCTAACTATCCATACATTTTTTACATCGTTACTAGGCTGTACAAGTCTGTACAAGGCCTGGAAACAACAAAAACAATAGTTAAAACCAATCAAAATGACAAGTTTGAATGGACAAAAATGTATCTAAATGTATTCCTTCTTCTCCTTTCTGATTTGGAATGACCATTACAATGATATTTATAGTAAATAGAAAATTAAAACCTCCCAAACTAACTCCCAAACCAATGGAAACCAACTTTACATCATTTCTTGCATTTTGACAACTTTTCTTGCTTGACAACATTTGTTGTCAAGTTGACAACTTTTACAAAATGACCTTGCAACTTTGTAGAAACCTTAAAAACATGTCACAATAGAATATTAATGACATTTTACACCATTTACACTCTTCCATGGATGGTTTTACATTATTTGACCTATTTGACCAATCTAAGCTTTGAATGGATAACTATGACAATTTTGACAAAAAGGCTCATTTAGCCTTATATCAATAGACTCAATACATTAAAAATGACCTTATGAAATAAAATAAAATAAACTAGATCAAGTTATGATCTTATACTTCTTTGGAACCTCCTGGTTCTTTTCCTTGTACCTAGGTGCTCCTGCACCAGAATTATAACATAGGATGATGTTACAAGCAAGATGTTGAGAACCCTACTACCGAGTTATGCTATTCAAGAGCTAAGATCTATTCCCCAGATGAATGTTTCACTAGATGCTACTATTTTTAAGTTAACTTCATTTGAGTTAAATTAGTTTGAAAATAGTTTTCCTACTACATCTAAGATTGAATATGCATTTAAGTCTACTTTAAAGATTGGAAAAGCTAGGGAAGTTGTAGCCAGGGATGGATATTTGAGCAGTGCTGGTGAGAAATTTTATAGTTGTACTGAAGGTCTTGAAGAGTTATTTATTGAATGTGATGAGAATGAGAGAGAATTTAAAGCTTTTTTGGATACAAGACTACAAAAAGGCAAAGGCAAATGCCAAGGTAAGTTACCCTTGAAATGTTTTAATTATGATGAAATTGGTCATTTTGCATCTAACTGCCTTGAAAAAGATAAGGAAGAAAAGAAAGATAATAGAGATAAGGACAAAAGAGTAAACATATTCAAAGACTATAAAAAAGGTAAGAAATCTTGTCATATTGCTAATGAAGAACTAAGTGATGATGATTTAGATGATAGTGATGATAAAAAATAAGTTGTTTATGTTGATATTAAAGATGATTCTGATGAAGAAGAACCAAGATCCCTAATATCACAAGTAAGAATGAAACATGGATTATAGATAGCGGTTGTTAATATCACATGACTAGTGACACACTTAATTTTATTTCCTTGGAAAAGCATGATGGAGGATTTGTTAGATTTGGTAATGATGCTCAATATCCTATGAAAGGAAAAGGTTCTATAATTCTACCGAATAACATAAGATGTGATGATGTTTATTGGGTTGAAGGCTTAAAGTATAATCTATTGAGTGTTGCATAGTAAAATAATACAGGTCGCCTACTGGAATTTCAATATGGAAAGGTGAAAGTATTTGATAAGAAGGATAGTTTTATTTCTACTAGAGAAAAATCTAAAGGTAATTTATTTTATCTTTATACTTCTATGAAGAGTTGTCTATTTGCTAAAGTTGAAGATGTTTGTTTACATGGCACAAAATGCTTTGTCATGTTAATTTTGACAACTTAAGCAAAGTGAGTAAGAAGAATAGAGTGAGAGGACTACTGAGATTAGAGAAACCTAAGAATGCTATGCGTAGAGAATGCCAGATGGGTAAGATAACTAAATCTAGTTTTTCAAGCAAGACTTGTGTTACACAAAGAATTTTGAATTTAGTGCAAACTGATTTATGTGGACCCATGAGGACTCAAAGTTATTATGGAGGAAAATATTTTATTTTATTTATGGATGATTATTCTAGAATGATGTCTGTAATTTTTTCAAAATAAAAATATGATGCATTTCAAATGTTTAAGTGGTATAAGGCCCGAGTTGAAAAAGAAACTGGAAGATAATTGAAATGTTTGAGATATGATAGTGGAGGTGAGTTTACTTTTGATGAGTTTACATTGTTTTGTAATGAGAAAGGAATTAAGAGACTATTTTCAGCACCGAGGACACCATAGCATAATGGAATTGCTAAGAGAAGAAACAAATCTATTGTTGATTGTGCTAGGACACTGATGATTGAAAAATGAATTTCACAGAACTTTTGGAGAGAAGCTGTGAGTGCTATTATTTACACATTGAACCAAGTACAAATGAAGAAAGGTACCAATAAGACACCTTATGAAATTTGGTATGAACACAAACCTAATTTCAGTTAATGTAAATTTTTTGGAAGCAAATTTTATATTTTGAAAGATTCTAGAGAAGGAAAGTTTGATTCAAAAGGAGAAGAAGGAATATTCTTAGGATATTCTACGAGGAGTAAAGCTTACAAATGTTTGAACAAAGTTACTAACAAGATGGTGGAAAGTGCAAATGTAAGAATTGATGAATTTGCAAAAAGGAATGATGAAGATAGTAAGAAGGAACCTAAGGATTATGAGATGTTTGTATATGTATAACCTGATCTTCCTGATACTTTAGTGGGAGCACCTATCGAGGAGGAAGATGAACAAGGAGTTCTACAGCCGAATGTTCATGTTGAAGGATCGAGACATACTGAGCCTATTTTGGCAAAGTATGTGAGGAGGAAAAATTCCCCAAGAAAGATTATTGGAAATAAGGATGTTGGAGTGATGACTAGAAGCAAGGTAAGAGACAATACATGTTTGATATCTATATTTGAACTGAAGAAAGTGAAAGAAGCACTAGATAATGAAGATTGGATGAAAGTAATGAAAGAAGCGTATGATCAAATTGAGAAGAAAAAGACATGGACATTAGTACCCAGGCCTCAAGAAAAAAATGTTATTGGTACTAAATGGATTTTCATAAACAAATTGAATGAGCATGGAGAAGTTATCAAAAATAAATCTATATTGGTTTGCAAAGGTTATGCACAAGAAGAAGGCATTGAATATGGAGATACTTTTGCACCTATAGCTAGATTGGAAGGAGTTAGAATAGTTTTGGCTTATGCTTCTTGCAAAGGATTCAAGGTATATCAAATGGATGTTAAGTCTACATTTCTTAATGGGATACTTGAAGAAGTATACATTGAGCAACCTGAAGAATTCATTAAGAACACTAATAAGAATAAGGTATGCAAGTTACATAAAGCTCTATATGGTTTGAAAAAATCACCCGGAACATGCTATGAGAGATTTCACTCTTATCTAACCAAAATAGGATTTCAGAGAACAAGTGATAACAGTAATGTTTACTGGAAATGTGACAGTGACAACAAAGTTTTGATTGCTGAAATTTTTGTTGATGATATTATTTTTGGAGGTAATGACACCTTATGTAAAGTATTTGCTGATGAAATGAGAAAAGAGTTTGAAATTTCAATTATTGGAGAGATTAAGTTCTTTCTAGTTCTACAGATACAACAAGTTACTGGAGGGATCTATATTACACAAGCTAAGTATATCAAAGAGATCCTCAAAACCTTTGTTATGGAATATTCCAAGCCTACTAGAACACCTATGGTTACTAGATGTAAATTATCTAAAGAAGATGAGAAACAAGAGGTGGATAATACTCTTTATTGATCCATAATTGGTAAATTGTAGTATGTCATTCACAACAGACCTTATATAGCACACATTGTTGGGATTGTTGCAAGATTTTCTTCTAATCAGAAGGAAACACATATGTTTGTAGTAAAAAGAATTTTGAGATATCTAAAAGGCCAGAAGAATTTTGTTTATTGTACAAGAAAGGTGGTACTTTTGATCTACAAGTCTACACTTATGCAGATTGAGCTCGAAATGTTGATGATAGGAAAAGTACTACTGAAGGAACATTCTTTCTAGGTGAAATATTGGTTACATGGCTTAGCAAGAATCAAAGTTGAATTTCACAGTCTACTGCTGAGGTAAAATATGTTGTTGCTGCTAAGAATTGTGCAAATATAGTATGGATTAAACAATTACTTAAAGGTATTCAAGAAGAGATCAAAGATTCGGTCACTATTTTTTGTGATAATACAAGTGCTATTAACATATCAAAGAACCCGGTCATGCATTCAAAGACCAAGCACATTTCTATCAAGTATCACTACTTGAGAGAACAAGTTCAAGAGAAGAATGTGAGATTGGAATATGTCAAGTCAAAGGAACAATTGGCTGATATCTTCACAAAGCCACTAACTAAAGATGCTTTTGAGTATCTCGGAGGTAAATTAGGGGTTCTTCCCCTATCCAATATTCACTAAGGAGCATAAGGCATGCTGCATCAATTCTATATTTTATTATAATATCTATTATTAAATTGATGTTAGTATGACACACTTTAGGGGTTTCCTGAATTTGTGAAGAGATTTTTGTGTGCAATGTTTTATGAGTACATGTCAAGTATAATCCACTACTGGAACAATTTTTTAGGAGTATGAATTTTTGGCATTGTTTTCAAAGAGGGGGGCAATGAATTGATGACATTTATCCTTAAGGGAGATACTGATGAATTGGGAGAGATTGAATGAATTGCTACTATTTACTCATGAAGGAGAATCAAAATGTATGTTGCAAGAATTAGAAGATTTATCGAAGGGGGGAGATTAATATTGAGAGATAAGAGATCAAAGTGTAAACAAAATAATTAACTCAGAGGGAGTTCAGTTATGTATTTGAGTATTGCCATCATCAATTGCTATAACATTGCTATAGTGGTTGTCATCAATGCCAAAGAGGGATATAGTTAATCAACTGATAAAGATCTACTGAAGATGATGAAGACCAAGTAATACTGAGTATCATGATTGTAGAAATGGTTAGATTAATTTTTTTTTTGTCATTTATGTCAAGCAATTGATTAATTTATTTTTATTATGTTTTTTATTAAGTAAAATAGTTTTTACAGGGTGTATGAAACCCATTACAAAGCTTAAGATAGGTACATATGCTCATAAAAGAAAAAAAAATAGTACCAAAAAGTGAGACAGGCCACTACTAGGGTCACGACATAAAACATAACAGAAACTAAACTACTGAAAAGAAAATAGCACACAGGGACAGCCAAAGGAGCCAGGGAACACAATCATGAGATATTCCTAAGCATGATAGTTTCTTTGGACTCAAGGATCTCCATCTTTTCTATAGATTTATTTATCTTGTGGAGATCCATCGGTGTATCATTCTCTTTCTTCTTCTTTGAACTAGCCCTAGTTCTCTTTCCAGGTCCCTCTTCGGGCTTCTGTTCTTTTTCCTCACTAGTTTTGGCCACATCTTCTCCCTCAGGTTTTTCTTCCATTTTTTCAATGAGAATCTTGATATGCTCATTGGAGCCTTTCAAGATATTGAAGCTCTGCTCCTCGATGCTTTTAAGTGTCACCTCAAAACTTAGCATTTTTCCTCCATCTTTCTGATCCTGGTATCCAAACTCTTCTGTTCCTTAGCAGCGCTATCACCATTGTTTTTGTTTATCCCATTAATTATGTTCTTTAGCTCCCCCACCTCATGGAATAACCATTTGATAGACATGTAGCTGTCCAACATGCTATTCCTAGCATTGTTGAGAAGGTCAAGCTCCATTTCCCTCGTGTTATCACTGAGAACCACCATAACCAAGTCCATCAGCTCCTCTAGTTAAATCATTCCATCCTCAACTTCAATAACTTTGAGATTAATGACTTCCCTGGTTATCCCCATTTTGGAAATCCTAACATAAAATTTTTGCCACATTGTCTTCCTCCCCTATGCCGAAACATAGCAGCAATATTTGTTGTCATGCCCCTTCTCTTTCACTGAGTTGTGGGGGTCGGAGAACTAGGGAGAAGGATTATCCTGGTTAGTATCGTCATGCTCATCCTAGAGGTTTTTCTTTGCCTTGTCATGAGAGCCAGGGGTGTTTCTGTGAGTCTGGTCATCGGGAGTCTTCTAGCTTGTGCTTTCTCCCCTATTCTTGCTCTTTTTATTTTTGTACCTCACAATAGAAGTCTCCCTTTTCTTTTTACCTTTGCCACTGGATATCTCTTCCTCATCATCTTTTTTCGTCCCTTACTCATTGTTGTTATACTCATCCTCATAAGAGATCACAGTAGTAGTATGTTTCTTGGAGGGTGTCACCACTTTCTCTTTCTTGACAGTGTGTATACTGGTTGTTCTCTTCTTAGAAGAGGAGCCCAAATTCTTCTTCTTAGTGTCACAATCCTCATTATCCTCCAATTGAAAACCCTCAATGTCTTCTATATCTGAAGGGACATAATCAAAGCCAGAGACGTCCATTTTTCCCTCTTTATCAGTGACCTCCTTCCCCATAATTTGGTCTTTAAAGTACTCATAAATTAGGATTAAAATCCCCTCATGCAAAGTAGGATTTGCAATAGCCTTTTCCCTATAGCCATTAATATTTTCATTGATAGAAGCATATAGGTAGAACAGGATAGAAACCTGCATACCATATCTAAAGTCATTCAGGAGGAAAAAGTGATAGGTTTTGATCCTATCAAACCTAGTATCTAGCATGACATAAGAGATGATGGCCCTTAGGACAAATCTCCATAGCATTTTGATCCCTTCTAGTTGATAATAAGTCCCAACTTTGACGAGCGCTTTCTTCTCTTCCTCGTCCCTCATGAAGTCACTGACCGTAGAGTTCCAAATTTTACAATCCCTATCAAATTTCTTACCCACAATGGGGATGCTAGTAACAGTGGAGATAACCTCCTTAGGGACCGTAAATTTCCTCCCTTCAATCACCACGCTGCCCTCATCCTAGCTTTTCACAAACATTTTGGTCACCAACAGCTTCCCACCATGTATCCTTTCAATAAAAGTTGAAATTCCACCTTTCTATAGAAAATTATAGACCTTAGTCCATCTCCTCAATTTCTCATTGTCATCATAGGGCTCCCTTCTATGTCTTTCACCACCCATTGAAAAATTATGGCTCAATCTAGCATTATGGTGATTCAGCTTACAGCTTAACAAACACTTTCTTGCCGAAGTATTCTAGATTGTTCTTCTGATTTGCCTAAAAAGGTAGGTTTTAACTTTGTGAATGGGCACCCAGAAAGTGTGTGAATGGGACTTGGAGTCATTACCCTTCCTGCCAATCTCATACTTCCCATTTATGGGAAATCCATATGAAATGCAACATTAACTTTAATGATTAATAATTTCCATTCCCTCCTTTCCTTGGATTCTATCAAATTTGACTAAATCCTTCACCTCACATGGGAGGTCTCATCCATGAAGCCATCTGATCAAAGTGTCACTTTTCACTGCCAAGTTGGTACTCCAGTCAACAACTTGGTTGGCTTCCCTATACACATGGGATATGTGTATCTTCTCAAAGGTATTCAAGAGATTTCGGGTTTCTTTAATCATGTTAGCAATAGTCCATGACGGTGGCTGTAAATTGTTAAGACAATTTATAATGTTTCTAGAGTCTCCTTCTAGCCAAAGGTTTTTGATCCCAATATCATGGTCTAATTTGGTGACTTGGAGGGCCGCATTGGCTTCCACAAAATGGTTGGTTTGGGTGCCAAGTGGAAGGATGATAGAAGCAATACCCTTACCATAGAAAATTTTTATCAACCATCACATCCCACCTTTCTCGGATTGCCCTTGGTAGTGCCATCAAAGTTGGCCTTATACTAGCCCTCCGGGGGATAGCTTTAGGTACAAGTATATCTTTTGTAGTTGTTCTTCTTAGGGTCACAATAGTTGTCTTTTCCTACAAAAGGGTTAGTACCACCATAGGAAGAAAAATTTTCCATTAGATCATGGTGAATCTTTTCAAAATTGATTTTGGGTGGAGCACAAAAATCCCTGAAGCTATGGTTATTATGCTCTTTCCAAATTCCCCACCATAGGTGAGGGAGATCCCAAGTCCAGATTTTATGACAATTAGTGTACTTGAAAGGTAGTGACCATTGGGAAAAAAAGGTCATGGATAGAGGAGGGAAAGCGCCATTGTAGCCCAAAAGCAAAGAGGAGGGACTGCCAGATAGTACTAACATAGGGGAAATGAATAAATAGGTGATCCATAGACTCAACTTGATACTTACAAAGCACACACATATTGAAAATTGGGAGGACTCTCTTTAAAAGGTTATCAACAGTAAGGATGTGATTCTGAAGAAAAAGCTAGAAGAAGACATTAATTTTGGGAATAAGGCTAGGGGACCAGGCTTGGCTTCCAGATGCATCTGGAGAGAGTAGGAAGAAGCAACCAAGAAGGCTTCATTAGTGGACCCTTCCCAAATCATGATATCCTGATTAGGGGATAAAGAAACTACATTCAAAGCAATCATAAGGGAAGAAAAATCCTTAGAGAGAGAGAGAGAGAGAGTCCACCCAGGCATTCCCCACTTTATAGTTGTAGACCCAGGAGCCAAATTGTTGGTTACACTCATCCATCCACATTTTTTAAGGCTCATAGTCCCTCAGGGTACTGAGCTGAAGCCAATTGTCTTCCTAGAATTTTATGGTTTGACCATTACCGATTTTCCATTTATCTTTAGATTTGGCTATCTCTTTAGCATTGAGCAAGCCATTCCAGATCTAAGCTCCTTTTGGGATATCATCACACCCAAAGAAATAATAAATAGAATCATTAGAAAGATAATTATCTTTAAAAAGGTCTCTCCATTCCCCCTTTCCATGGAAGATGCACCATATATGTTTCTCTTGGAGGGATTTTTTGAAAGGCCTAATTCTCCTTATCCCAAGACCTCCAGCACTTTTAGGGAGGAAAACTTTGTCCCAAGCAATCAGAGGAAATCTCATATGCTCGTCAGTCCCTGACCAAAGAAATCTTCTTTGAATTTTTTCCATTGCCTCCACAATTTTCCAAGTATCGAGAAGAGGCTTAAGCCATAGGTAGGCAGGTTTTACATAGTAGATTTTACCAACTAGATTTTTCCCGCTTGACTGAGAGTGATCCCCTTCAAACCTACTAGTTTTATGTTGAATCTATCAATGAGATTGTTCTAGAACTCATCAGGTGTCTTAACACCTAGAGGGAGACCCGAGCAATTTGAGGGAAGGGATCCAATGTTGCATCCCAAGATATCTGCTATTCACCTCTGTCTTTCCTCAGGGTTTTTGATGTAGAAGATTAAACTCTTATTCCACTTGATGGATTGCCCAGTAGTTAGTGTAAGAGTTAAGAAGATTTTTAACCACTCTAGCTTCTCTCACCAAAGCCTCACCTCCTAAAATGGTATCATCTACAAATTGTTGGTGAGAGAAAATGTTGTTCCAGAGGATGATCTGATGCCTTTCAACTCCCCAATCCTCCTTTTTCTGTAATTAATCTCCCAAGGCACTCAACCAGAATAATGAAGAGAATGGGAGACATGGGGTCTCCTTGTCTCAATCCCCTAGAAGCTTTGAAGAAAGCAGATGGAGAACCATTGACCAGAACCGCCAGCGAAGGAGATTATATGAGTTGATGGATGATCTTGCAAGTATTCAAGTTGAAACCAAAAGCTCTAAGCACCTTCAATGGGAAGGACCAGTCAACACAATCATAGGCCTTATACAAGTCAAGCTTAAGAAGGAATCCTTCCCTCTTACTAGCATCTAAGGAGTGGATCACTTCATGCACCGCCATGATGGAATGAAGAATCTATCTACCTAAAACAAACCCTGAGTGTTGGTGAGAAATGATAGAGGGGAGCACCTTAATAATTATGATGGTAATGACTTTAGAGATTATCTTATAGAAAGAGTTGCATAAGCTTATGGGTTTGAAGAGCTCCATAGAATCTGCCTATGAGACTTTTGGGATAAGAACTTGGAATGTAGCATTAAGTTCTTTTAGAAGGTTTTTGGATCCATATAATTCCTGCACCGCTTTGACCACATCAAATTTAACTACTTCCCAGTACCTTTGGAAGAAAAACATTGGGAAACTGTCCGGTCCTGGGGCCTCATCTCCAAGAAGAGACTCCAGGGATTTTTTTATTTCTTCCATATTAAGAATAGCACTCATAACTTTGTTTTGATCTTCTGAGGTGATTTTGGGTGTGTTTCTTAGGAGGTCCTCCTAGTCCTCCTCAGAGAGATCATGGTCTTTTGAGAGAAGGGTTGAGAAAAAATAAATTGCTTCATTAGATATATCATTGTCATCCTACAAGATTTGATCCCCCCTCTTTATGCTACTGATCATTTTTGCAGCCATGTGTTTCATTGTGGATAAGTGGAAGAACCTAGTATTTTGGTCCCCCTCCCTTAACCATATGGATCTTGATCTCTGCTTCCAAAAAATTTCCTCCTTCCCTATAAGATTTTGGTACTCCGATAGCAGGTTTTTTTTCTTTGTGCAATTTGTCCTCATCATACCCTTCTCTTTGGATTTCCTCTTGGACTTTATTAAGATCTGTTATAGCCTTCTCTTTGGAGGAAAAGATATCACCAAACTCTTTCTTATTCCATTTTTTGATATTTATCTTGATGTTTCTAAGTTTTTTTCACCTCTGAACATTGTCGAGCCTTTTATATCACTATTCCACCATTCCTTAATCTTGTTAGTCAGATAAGGATGAGTGTTCCACATCTTTTCAAACCTAAAGGGGAAGATTCTTTTCTTAATAAGCGAGTCCAGAAAGAGAGATAAGGGTGGATGGTCTGACCCAATCCTCACCAAGGTGAATAATTTGTTGTTGTGGGAATTTTTCCAATTCATAGTGATCAAAGCTCAATCAAGCCAGACTTGGATGCACTCTTTCCAAATTCTCTTGTTAGTCTAGGTAAAGCTCACACCCTGAAGGTTCACATCTAAGAGGTCTTGATCATTTATGAAGTCCATAAGATCTTGCTTGCTTTCCAAGTCAGGATTGATGCCTCCTTTTTCCCCCCTTCTTTAAGGAGAGTATTAAAATCCCCCATAATTATTCCTTTAGAGAGATCAAACATGGATGCTATGCTTCTAAGTTTATCCCAATAAGATCTTCTACCTTTTTTAGAGTTAGGAGCATATATATTCATGATGTACCAGCTATCATTATCCTTTATGTTAGTAAAATTTAGAATTAAAAAATTACCTTCTTCATGGATGACTTCATCCTTTAGGTGAGAGGAGTTCCATAGAGTCGTCAGACCTCCGGAGGCTCCATCCGAGCTGGTGGAAATCATTTCCATTGTTTTATAGAATTTTATGCACTCTAGGTTTTCCTTCTTCATCTTAGTTTCCTGGATTAACATTATATCTGGTATATGATCCCTTATCATCTTCCTTATTACATCCTACTTATGTGGACCATTAAACCCAAAAATATTCCAAGAGAATAGCTTCATTTCTTTTTGTATGTGCATGCTTCCTAGATGGTCTTTGGGGTTCCATCCGCTATATTCTTTTTGGCTTCTTCTTTCCGGATTTGGCTCGCTTTCTTTCTCCCTAGAGTTTTTGAGTTGACCCCCACATCAGCTTTAATCCTGCTCCTAGTTGCTACTGGGGAGACCGGGGAGGGATCCCTATTTTTCTTTTTCTTCTTCTTATGAGCATTAGTCCAGTCTCCCTCTATCCCTCTTTTGTATTTTTCAAAGAGTTCTTCCATTCTTGTGAGTTTCCCTAGGGTGACCAATTTTAGCAGTTCTTCCATTTTGAATGTCTCCTCTATTTGATCCAGATTTTTTCTTTGATTAGGGTTTGATTCAAGAGAGGAATCACCCATCAATGTATTTTGCATAGGTATAAACTCTCCAAACTCCATAGAAGGTTCTAGGGAGCCCGGTGTAAAGGAGAAGTTGTCCATCTCTCGTGGGGTGGGGCTAGAGTCTATCCCTTCTCCATTTCTTATCTCTTCCATGGCATTATCCTATCTTGAGGGTTCATGTAGGTTATGTTATTCCTTGCATACCCATCCCTACATTTTTTAGGAAAAATGTTGGGTCCCCCTTTTTGTTTCTGCTTTTCCTTGATTTCTTTCCATTTCCTTTGTTTCCCTCTAGGATTTTCTTCCATGAGGGTTGTTTTATTTTTCTTCTTGTCTTATTTTATCTCTGGGACCTGGTCCTAGAGTGTGTTTATCTGTTTGAGTCAGCCAGATCCCAGACTCTGAGATTCTTTGCCATCATGTCTTCTTTTATGAGAAGGTGTGGCTGCCTAGAATCCCTGGGCCTGGAGTTTGGAGGTTTGTCTATTCTAGAGTTTGTGGAAGGAAAGCAATTTTTTTTTATCCTAAGGGTATAAATAGAAGTTACCAGTCACTTTCACATTTACCATGATCAAAACACTCAGAGTGATTACCAGAGCAATTAAGGTGATTCAAAGTGATTAAGTGCAAATTGCTTTTGTTGATCAACGATGTTCAAACTACAGTAAATAGTGGTGCTTTCATGGTCATTACAAAGTGCCTCCCATTCTCACCTTTCTGCATTCTTTGTGTCTCCAGGTAGGTCCTTCGGCTCTCATCCTTCTATTTTCCTATTTTTTGGTTTTCTTTCTTTTTGTCTCACTTGGTTTTTGGGTCAATTTTTGTTCCCCATCTCTGGTTTTTCCCTTTGTCTCCTCCCGTTGGTGGGATGGCTCTGCCAAAGAGTTGACTGCCCTCTATGCAGTTGTAGTTTAATGTAGCATTTGTATGTACCTTGTAAATTTTGTAATCTCCTATCAATATCTGTATATATGCCCATTTTTGGTTAGCCTACGAGTTGTGCTTCGGCCCTCATAGTACTTCGGCCCTGTGTAAGTTTGTACAACCCATGTATATCCCTCCTAGTATGCAGCAAGCTCACCATGCCCTTTCATAATTTTCTCAAATTGTTGAGCTCATCCTCTCAAATATATACCGCTTGGTTCAAACTTATCACCTCACTTGTTTGAGCCATGGTGGTTTTCTCTCTCCTCCATCAAGTCAGTCTTAATGGCAGGTTAAGTTCCCCATATGCGAGCATTCAAAACTGGCCCAAGTGGTGTTCATTTCTCCACATGTTCAGACAGTTGTCGGCGTTACTTCCATTACTCCCATTACTGCATGGCCACGTGACACTCCCATGTCAGCCTAGTATGACTCATTTCTAGTCATATCATGCAATGGTTAGTTTATTAGACTCTGGGTCCCAAGTCTTCCTTTGGTCCTTATTTCATTTCATCACACAAGTTAGAATCCTTGGGGATCCTCAAGGCTCGAGTAGGGGTCAAATTCCTAAGTCCTTATTATATATATCTTTTTTGGGGTTTGACATGAACTAACATCCTTTCAGGAATAGATGCACAGTGGTGGTGAAAATCTCCAGGGTTCAGAATAATGTTTTGTTTTGTATACATACTAACGGTCATCCTGTTCTACAGGTTGCCAGAATTAGCCTTATCAATCATGTCGAAGGCATCAGCATCTTCTCCACTCGGGAGTCCAGAAATCCCCACTACTGCTACAACCAAGGAAGCTATCAGGACAAAGGCTGAGAAGGCCTTGGAAAATCTCCCATTACAATGAATTATCTGAAGGGGGACACTATTATGGGATCAAAGGTCAATTCCAAGTTATAGTTAATCACTGACACAAGTGTCAGGATGTGGGCCGAAATGCAAGCCTTAGTAAAGATGATGTCCATTCAACGCACAGTCAGAGATCCATTAGCCCTCAATGTGGCTGGCTTTGGGATCCTCAAAGCTACATATTTCCCCTGCTCCATGCAAGCCCCAGAGCTCATTCTCACGTTGGCAGAACACTACAACATAGTCGTCCGAGCTGTCATGCTCGCTGCCCCAGTTCTGACAGGCTACCCAATGCCTATGGTGTCTCTGGATGCTGTGACTTTTTCTACAAGGCTAGGGATCCCCAAATTTGATGATGTGGCCGTTCTCACCCATTCTTTGGCCTTGGAAGAATTTCAAAACCTATAACACATGGCCCAAAAATATTTCAATAAAAACTAGATTAGGTGCCAAGGAAGGATTTCAAAAAGATGAAGCTAGAGATCCCCTGGAAGAAATTTAAAGAGAGCATACAGATGGGGATCATCACTCTATGTAGGGTCTTTGGAGAGCCCCATGCCTAGGAATTCTTGGAATGGATGTACTATTTCTTGTTCGGCATCACCTCGAGAAAGAAGAATTTTGATTGGGCTACTATCATCACCAATCATGTGGACTCTCAGCTTGTCAAGGTCACGTGAACCCCCAAATTCTACATGACTTATTATGTTTTATGGGCACTAGCACAACAACACCCTGTGACTCAAGGATTACTTATAGTAGGTGTGCTCAGAACTGGCCAAGGACAGAATGCTCCATGGGATTATTTCCCGTCGGTCCAATGGGAGGCCAGTTTCCTCAGCTTCTTCCAAGTGAATGATGCCTTCATATACTAAAACCTTCTTACACCCACTTGGGATGCTAGATATTGGCTCTCCAAGGAAGCAATGAACTTGGTCAGCACTTATGGCCATTATTAAATTCAGTATCAACAACACACTTACATCTAGGTGACTGACTTCTCTGGGAAACCCTATTTATTACCCAAACATTGTGGGGATAAAATAATTCTTTTAGAGTAGTGCAAATAGATTCTAGAGCTGCATGCCCTCTTCATAGAAGGTTACTAACATCCCATTCCCAATCTCTTGTGGGAACTATTCTTGTAGCCTGACAGTGGCCAAAGAAGCCGACAATGAACTTAAAATTTTGGGGCTGGCAGAATTTTCTTTAGAGAGGAAGAATTTTGATCTGCTGGGGAAGATAGCAACGGCACTTCCCCGGGCAGCCCCCCAAATGAGCTACACTTAGAATATTTTTGGGAAGATTGTCAGGATGATTTTGAAGTCATGAACTAGTATTTTGTCCAATTGACATAGGGGATGATGAAGCAGTTGAAGCTTCAAAAGTTCCCCACTGACTTTTTGGACACCGAGTCCACAAAGGACCCACAATATAAAAAAAAGGGAGTAGATAAAATGGCTCTCCCTCCAATGAACTGGGATGCACTAGAGGGACCAAAAATTGAGGACATCACCAACAATATAATTGAATGCAGCCATGCATACTTTCAAAAGGTGTGTCCAAAAAGCACACAAAAAGGTGGCCCACTTGTGCGGGGTTCAACTTCTAGAGCCTAAACCTCCTCATAGGGTGAGGATAGAGGAAAGAGAAAAATGGGGACTCCGTCTCAAGCCCCATCCACATTCCCCATAGCAGAACAAATGTAGCAAACCTTGGCAGCATCCTAGCAGATGAAGGAGACGTTAATCACCCGGTTGGCTACCCCAGCTATTATGGCCATACCTATCTGCCCTTCCAATTCTCCTTCACTTGTAGAATTAATGGTCTGAATAACAGGGACCAGAGCGGAGGAAGAATAGGCAGCCATGTTATATGTGGGGCCCCCATTGGTGACTAGGAGGAAGAAGAAAATAACAGTCAATCCTCAGCCAAGGGCAGAACCAGAACTCGGGATGCCTGACATCCCCAAAATATAGATTGTCCCCTTGGACTCTCTAGAGCTGTACAATCATCCCGAAGATCCCCTGGAGGCCTCCCCTCTACACGATGACTTTGATGACATATTCAGGATGGAAAAACTTGTGAACCTACAAGGGGATATTGGGAAGGCGGTGGAAGAGATCGCTGCCCAAGAGGAAGTGACTATCCCCACTGAAGGGGGGATCCCAGAGAAATAATCTACCATAGAGTAGGAGGTCTAGGTTGAAAGAGAAAAGGATCCAGAATAGGTAAACATCTCTGATGTACCAGAGATATAGGTTCCAGGGACCAACACCATGGAGGAGAGCCAAGTGCAAAATGAGAAACCAACATCTACTGAGGGAACCAGACCTACGGGATCAACCGTAACCTCAGTCACCATGCTCCAGATGCCTCCCCTACCCTGAAGAAGGTAACATTTGGAAAGGTGGTCTCAGTGGCCCAAACACTAAACCTTGGCTAGAAACCTTTGCTGCCTCTGCAGGATATCCTAATAGAGGGAAATATCCTGGCAGAAGAAGCCAAAGAAGAACAACAACAGCACCAAGGTGAGGGGCAGAACCCCAGAAATGTAGATGTTGAATCTAATGCTACTAAGGATGCAGACACCGAGGAAGAAGATACTAATGCAACCAAGGTGGATAATGTAAATGGTCTAGAGGATACAAGAAAAGAGTCTGAAGAGACTCAAATTACAAGGGATGCACAACAGAACCCCGGAGGGGATTCGCTTGATCAGACTTTGATAGCAAGGCCACCCCCGCCATCCTAATGGTTAGTGGATTCTAAAAAGAGGAAGGCCCCAAAGAGACAAAGGTCCATATCTCCTTGGATGAGAATATGGCATAGGTGCAAGGGGCCCCAAAAAAAAAGAAGGCCCAGACTCTCCATTCCACTCAAACCTATCCAGACGGAGAAACAGTTGTGGTGATTGCAACACCTCCCCCAAAGAAAGATGTGGCAATACCCAGAGCCAAGGACTACACAATCATGAAAGTACCTCTTGGGAGGAGAGACAAATAGGGCAATTTGGACCAATTAAAAGAAGCCAGTCGGGTGATAGAGGCCCGTTATGACAAGAAAGCCCAGAAACTAAAGGAAGAGAGGGAAAAGAACGCAAATCTCTTCAGACTTTTGACAGAGCTGGCACAACCCATCACTATTATTCCTCTGGAAGCTTCCACATCTGGAGCACCACTCCCATAGGGTGACATAGATGCACTAAGGGGTATGAAGAAGAAGGCACAAGCAGTTGATGACTGGGTAACTGAACAGGTAGTGAATGTCCAGCATTTCTTGGTGGCTACACTCCAAGACCTATATGCGGCCAACATTATTTTGAACCAGGCCAAAAATACCATTTCTATCTGGGAGGAAAAAATCAATCAATATGAAGCTTGGATAGGTGAGTTAGGAGAACTCATGAGCCTTGGGGAAGAAATTGTTAATGAGGCCAGAATTTTGGGAGAGGATTCCTTCAACTTTGTCTGGACCCAGCACTCCAAACTTGATCTCATATTGGAGATAAGAAAGCAACTGGTAGGGGCCCTGTGGGATAAAGTTCCAGAGTTAGAATATTCTTTAAATATGTATAAGGAATTCATTTCAAGGGTTTCGGGAGTCGATCCCTTTAGTACTAAAACATGTAATCCAAAGAAATACGTCATGGGGAAGTTTGACAAGCTAATGGAGTCTCGATACCATTCTCTAGAGGGAATGGGCAGAGAAAAGATGTTGCGCATAACTTGCATGGTGTATGGGGCCATGACACCACAAATATGGCCATAAAATTCAAGGAAAATACTCTAGATCTAGGTGAACAAGTAGAGGCGGCCAAATACCATCGAGCCAGTCTCAAGGACATTGATGAGGATAAAGTTTCCCAACTCCTGGAAACATTTAAGAATAAAAAAGAGCAATAAGGTCCTCTAAATTCTAGAGATTTTCACCAACAGGGTGTATTTTCAAACATTCTTTTACTCTTTGAGTGTAAGCTCCTGGATCCTGGAGTTCCGGATCCAATAGTTTTGCATTTTTTTGATGATCCGCATCCAGGTTCCCTGGAGCCAACTAGTCATTATTAGGCAGTTAATAAGTGGTTCATAAGGTGGATGACCACAATAAGGCATATTAGTTAGAGGGATGGCTCTGATAGGTGGTCTTCCCAAGGCACCGCTCCAACATTAAACACCTGGTGCATCAAAGATAGTGAGCCACTTTGACATTGATGAGGCATGTAGCCTCGAACCCTGGAAGATCAAATTTCTTCTCTTCTCCCTGTGGCTCTCTTCTTGAGGCTGATTCTTCTATTCTCTTATCTTGTCTTCTTCTACTTATCTGTCAAACCTCTACTCTTTTCAATTTTGTTGTAATGTGGTGCAGGTAGTACTGGCCACTGGATATTGTATTTTATTGTTGAGTGTGCAGTTAGATTAGGTCAGTTTTAGGGCAACCTTTGTGTATAAATAATAAGTTCGGCCTCATTTCAAGGGTCAACAAAATTAATGATTTTGTCGTCCATAGTGATATCATTTCAACATTCCATTTCTAATAGTTGTAGAGCTCAATGCTCAATAGTTCTCAGTGGTTGTTTAGTAGATAGATGCTCTCTTGGAGTTGTTGATGTACACACTAGTGCTGCTAGAAAACTATTAATGAAGAAGGAAGGATTCTTGCAATGATGTTGTTGGTGTCTTTATCTCTGAGTTAGTACTCTTTTGTGATGTGTGTTTCTAATATCCTTTGCTCTAATGTTTAAGTATATTAACGACCTCTTTCCCCTTGCTATTGAACATGTATGAATCATTGGTTCTGTATATGTTTAGTATTTAGTGTAGTTCGTTAGAGCATGGTTGATGTTTTAAATGTATTTTCATAACTATAAGTAGAATGAATACACTCTAACCCTGGCTTATCTTTTGAATTTATTTTAGTATTCCAAATTCTTGCAGGAAACCCCAACTCACCAAAATCCCTGGAGAAGACGAGCCAAGAAAAACTAGCTATCCCCCCGAACAAAATAGTCACACTCCCAACTTAGCTCCCTCACTGTCGAGACCCAACTCTCAGGTTCTTGAAGGCTCAAAGAATTTATTCCCCAGACAACCTTTACAGGAAAATTTGGCTGGTACTCCAGTACGCGATGACAACTTGCATCTGTTGGAGGACCAGTCACAAAGTCTCGTCAACAGGTTATTGTCTTCTAGAACATTTTCAGACCTATCTGAGGGATGAAACATAACCATCTCCAAGTAATTATCATTCTAGTGTAGGGGGTTCACCACATTATCTTTTTTTTGTTGTCTTCCACTTCCTCTTGGATCTTTTTCATTTCGGGGATCACCGTTATAGAATCCTTTTTCTTCCAATCTTTTTTGTAGTTTGCTTTAGTCCCCTCCTGGATTTTCTAGTTTTTTTCATTGTTGGGATTGCTGGTACCTAGTCCCTACTCTTTCTTTCTATCTTTTGGGCCTACCTAGATTTTTCCTTTAATAAAATTGGGCACTTTCTGGCAATATGTCCAGCTTTCTTGCAATGAAATCAAGCAAAGGGCACACTTTCATAATCCAGTTTCTGCAATATTTTTCCCAGTTTGGAATGAATCTCTATGACCTCTGGCATGTCTTTCCCCTCTTCCACCCCTATGCATATTCTAGCATAGGTTAGACGCCTCCTAGAAATTGTCACTGGGTTAATTGATAGAAGTTTTCTGAAGGATTTGGCTATTCCAACAAAGACATCTTGTTAGAATTAATCTTTCCTTGGTTGAAAATATGTATTTAAAAGGATAAACCAAGGTATCCTTATTTGTATTTGTCCTCTAGTCCAAGTAGGAGTACATGTCACTATTTTGTATTTCCTTTAATAAGGAAAATAGATATTCCTCCTTGAGAGGAATCACACATTTGTCACACACACAATATGAATGTGGCATTCATAGGAGAAGGGAGTTACATGAAAACTCCTCCACTCATCTCTACTTAAGAGATGCCTCTCACACACTTTCTTCAATAATCTTCTCCTCTCTCTCAATTCTTCTCTCAATCTCTCATTTCTCTCATTATTATATTGAGCTTATTGCTCTCATCCATAAGCTTTTTTGCCATATTCTTATTATTCACAAAGGGGTTTTTCTTTGCTTTTCCCCTTACCAAAATCTCTTGGCTCTTTGTTGGATTCTTGGAGTTTCTCATATGCTTGGTGATTGATCTTGAAAACTTTATCTCACATTTGGTTTATGGTAAAATCCTTCTTGCATTTCATTTTCTTGGATTACTTCATGTTCTTGTTTTCATTCTTTTAATACTTCTTACATGGTATCAGAGCTATTTAATCCTTGTTTAAGTGTTTTGTAGGAAGGTGCCATTCAAAGGAGCAAGCTCTTCTTGTTGATCTAATTTTTGTTTTGCAGGTTTTACCTCATTGTTTTTTGTTGCAATTCTAACTTTTTTAAATCTAACTTGTTCTAAATGGCTTGCCACCATATCTAAGTTTTTTTTCCTCATATCTATTTCAAGTTTGCAGATTTTCATATTCTATTCTTTAGCATTCTAACAGTGATTCAGATTTATCTTGCTTGCATAAAATCTAATCTCTCCCTCTGTTGGGCAACCGCAAAGGATTCTTAGTTTGTTTTTTCTACATTTCAGCATTCTAACTATTAGCTCTAGAGTTATATATTTAATCTGTATTTCTAACATTTTGTTCACAGGCTTCATCTTTTTCTACATTAGATTTCTAATTAAATCTCTGCTAACAGTTGTTTCTCAAATCCTTGTTTATTCATATTTCTTTTTATATGTTGTTTTTTATATTTAAATTTAATATTGTTGTTTAAATTCATTATAACATTGTTGTTTTCATCTGGCAGCTTTCTCCTATTTCTCTGCAAGCGTGTGGTCTTTCTCTGGTAGCATTATTACAATTCTTTGCATTTGATATATCATATTTGTATCTCTGTTCCAGTATAACTTCAAATACATTTGGGTTCTATATTTTCATTGCTTTACCTTAGCGCTACTCCTCCCCTTCATTATTAGCGTAGAACTTCATTTGCATATATTTATACCTTGGGCTGTAACTTTAATCTGCATATATTTATAGCTTGCTGGCAGCAGACATCATTTCTTTGTCTTGCGCAACCTAGCTACTTAATCCTCCAATGCATCATTTTCATTTATGTGCAACTTTTATACATATCTTTGAGGTTCCTAGCATAACTGGTGTTTTATCTCATTGCAGATAAGATAATTGTTCTTAATGCAGCAGTCTCTTAACTTTAATATGTTCCTTTTTAGCGCAGCATATCTATAGTTATAGATTGTGCAGCTCTTACCTAGCACAAATTTGTTGATGTCTTCATTCGCTCTCTCTTGTTGTTTATAGAGAAATAACATAAGCATATTTTAAAAATTTAGAACTGTATCTCTGCATTTCTTTGTTAACATCAAGAAAGGTCCATAGAGTATTAATTATAGGGAAAGTTGCGCAGATTTTAAGACACTCCTTTGCTTGTGTCTTGCGTAGATTTTAATTTAAATTAGTTTTACCTTGTTTTAATAATTGTTTGCAGCATTCTGTTTCTTTTTCCAACTCTACTATTTCATAGCAGATCATTAAGTTTATTTTTTTCACAGTAGTTTATTAATTTACATTTTAGATTCCTTGTTTACAGGCATGCAGTCAATCGTTCTTCTTCATATTTAATCATCATTTATCAGTTATTATTCTTCAGTTTATTATTCTTCTATGTCAATCATTAATGTTATCAGTTACATATCAGTAGAATATCAGTTATTATCTGAGATTCTTTTTGCAAATTTGTGATATTTCTCTTTTGAGTTGTAATTTGAAATTCTTTGACTCATCTAAATCTCATCATAATTTTGGTCAAATCTGTAATTACTTTCCATTAGTTTAATTTATTTCATTCATTGTTAGTTTAATTTAATTCATTTTATCTTTTTTTAATTTACAACTTAATTCTTTTTAATCCAAGCTTCACTTAATATTAACCTTAGTTTTTTTAAAAAAAATTGTTTAACTTAAATAAATTTAATCGTTCATACTTTTTTTTCCTACTCCATTTTAACTCAAATTGTTTCATTCTTAAGCTTTTTATAACATTTATAATCAAAATCTATTGTTGGTTCTGTAATTTGTTTCAATTAAAAAAAAATTCAACATTTACATTAAAAATTTAAACTTTGTTTAATATCTTTATTTACCTATTCTGTTGTAAGTTAACATTAAATTAAATTTATTTTTCTTAACCTTGATCAGTATATATTCACTGTTATTCACCTTGTTAAGTTAATTTGATCATTTTATCATGTCTACTCTAATTCCAGAAATTAAACTAAATAGTTCCAATTATCACCAATAGAAAACTCATGTGTCCTTTTTATTTCGATTTAAACATTTACTTGAAGTTGCTACAGATGCAGCTATTAAACTAGCTAGCTCTACTTCACAAGAAGAAAAAGGTGCATGGAAGACCAAAAACGAAGAAGCCCTTGGTTTGATTGGTCTCTCCATCATCCATGATCTTTATTTCCTAATTGGACATTGCACCAAAGCTCGTGAAGCATGGGCCATTTTGCAACAGACGTATGACAGCTCATCGGAATCTCGTAAGATTCATACCCAAGACAACTTGGAGGAATTAAGGTATAATGATTTTTAAAATATGGATGGATTTTTACTCAAGTTTGATGCAGTTAAAACTCAATTAATTGGTGTTAATGTTAGTTTAAGTGATATTAGATTAATTACAATTATTCTTAAGAAATTTCTTCCTAAAGAGTTTCAGCAATTTATTACTAACATTCACTCACATCTTGCTATTCCTACTTTAGCTCCTCATTTAACTTATGCTATCTTTCAAAATTTGTTACGTCAAGAGGAGGCTAAATTATTGCAATTTGGTACTATTAAGTCTTTTGAACATGCTTTTGTTTCTAAAACTCCAAATCAGAGTAATAAATCTCATACTTCTAATAGTGATCATCATAATAAAAATTATTCCAATGACAACAATAACTATTGTAACAATAATAATCATAATAATGGTTATTCAAATAACCATAATCATAATAATTATTATTCAAACAATAGGTCTAATTCTAGGCCATCATACAACAATAATTACAATAATAAACATAACAAAAAACCATATTGTACTTATTGTGGTAAAGATGGTCACCTAACTAATGTTTGTTTTAAAAAGAAGAATGATAAGAAGCCCATTAATAACAATAATCAAAATAACTTCAAATCTCAAGGTAATCAATCTCATCGTGCTTTTACTGTTTGTTATAAAGCTTCTCATGCCTTAGAATGGATTATTGATAGTGGTG
>MU224609.1:787367-804610 GCA_018584345.1 Thuja plicata | reverse complement strand
TTCCTCCTTAAGAGGAATCACACATTTGTCACACACACAATATGAATGTGGCATTCATAGGAGAAGGGAGTTACATGAAAAATCCTCCACTCATCTCTACTTAAGAGATGCCTCTCACACACTTTCTTCAATAATCTTCTCCTCTCTCTCAATTCTTCTCTCAATCTCTCATTTCTCTCATTATTGTATTGAGCTTATTGCTCTCATCCATAGGCTTTTTTTCCATATTCTTATTATTCACAAAGGGGTTTTTCTTTGTTTTTCCCCTTACCAAAATCTCTTGGCTCTTTGTTTGATTCTTGGAGTTTCTCGTATGCTTGGTGATTGATCTTGAAAACTTTATCTCACATTTGGTTTATGGTAAAATCCTTCTTGCATTTCATTTTCTTGGATTACTTCATGTTCTTGTTTTCATTATTTTAATACTTATTAAACATCTTCATACCAAGATTCTAGGGGGACTTCAATTAGCCTTACCCAAATAGGATCTTGAATATATAATGAATCAATAAGATTGAGGTTATGTGACCATTTCTGTAGGGCCAGAGAGGATTTCCCTATAGCCCACACTCCAGCACATAAGATCTTATCATAGTCCTCCTGGCATGAGAACTCAAAATATAGAAAGCCCTTCACCATAGCTATTATTTCAACTTGACCCTTTAGGTTCCATTTTTCTTTACAAAAGCCTTGACTATGTCAATATTTGGCCTCGACCCAGCAAATTTACCAACCAGAGTAAGAGACATGGTTCCAATATTATGGTCAACAGTTTGTCAGGTTGTGTAATAGGATACTTACCCTTTTCCTTATCAAATAGGTCCTTTATAACTGGGAAAGAAGACTTTCCTATGGGCTTAATCCCAAATAGTGTTGACTAACAACAGTGCATGGAAGAATCTTCCTTGTCACATGACTGAGCCCCTATATTTGCGTCTGGACAGGGGAAAATGCTTGATTTTCCCACCATCCCTGCATCTACTTTACCTAATTTTTTTTTTGTCATGTGGGACCCCATCCTTATTTTTTGTGTCTTCGGTGTCCTTGCCTACCAGAGGGCCTCCATCATGGGCTCTCGTAGTAGCCCCTAGCACCTATAAAGTTGGTTTCCTACTTATGCTCAAATTCAAAAATCCTCCTTCTCTTGTTCCTACTCCACTCAACATCCTTTGTTCCTATGATTAACAATGTAAACTCAAATGGGCTCCTTAATGTCCCTTTCAAAGCATTATTCCCTTGGAATTATAGCTTATCACCACCTTGATGTCTGATGTGTAGCTTTGTCCTGTCCCAGGTGGAATGCTTTAGTGCCCTAATTGACATGTAATATTGTTGTGCATGCTACCATATATTAAGAGGAGAAGTTAAATGGCTGATAAATATAGATGAGACAATGATGAAGTAATGTTTATATAGTTGTTTGCTACTATATATTTGATGTTATCAAGTCGGTAAAATTGATTGATTTAGTCAGAAATTACAAAGAGTTAAGTTATGACTAAAAGAGTTACTTTACCGAGCTATACATAGTTAGTCACTATATAGAGTTATGTAAGTCGAACATAGTTACTGAACACCAAGTGAAAGACAAGCACCGAGCACTGAACATGAGTTAGACACCAAGTAGTGAATGAAGATAGTTACTAAGTTGCAAAGCAAGTTTACCGAGTACAGGATATTGATTATAAATAATGATAAGATCAAATTTAATGTGAAGCGATGATGAACTGGATAAGAATAAGAATTAAATGAAGTTTGTTAGAAGATCTATGATCATGAAAATTCAATGAGAATATCTAAGGTGAAGATCAAGTGGTTAAACTTGATTATGAGAGTTTCAATAAAAGTTTATGTTCCGAGGTAAAAGTGACATGCTTTACCAAGTTGAGATTTATGAAGAAGATGATCGAATGACAGAGTGCAAATGATGGAAAATATAATTAATGAGATTAAGAGGAAAATTTATGTCTATATAAATAATGAGAACAAACAAAGAAATATATACACAGAGATGCTGGCAAGTTGAACGGAGAAGAAGAAGAAGCTGAAGAACAACATTTACCTAGTAGAATAGAGAAACAAAGATTGAAGAATCTATAGTCTGAGAAAGAGATAAATGGATTATGTGATGCTAATATTCAATTAAGCATAAAGGCTCTAACACAAGAAAAGGTAGTTTCTATATTTATATATCAAAGTTTTACTGCTACTTATTAGTATTTGTAACAAAGAAATCTCTTTACCGAGTGGATTTAACTATCATATTTGTAAATCCTAGAAGTAGGTGACATTCCAAAAGAGTTCTTTAAGACCTCTAACAAGGCCACTCCTAACAGGGTGAAGATCTTAATAGATCTAAGATAAATCCCCTCTTAGGGCCACATTTAGCAGATGTGTTTACAGTCTTTAACATGATAAGTTCTAAATCGAGTGTACTTCAGAAGGGTACATTTTTATTGTGGGTCACAATTTCCACAAAGGTTTTTCCCAAATTGGTTTTTCTTATTAAATATGGTGTCAACTATATTAATCTGATGTTAATGAGTTTGAATTATTGATTTACATATTTGAGATCTTTGGTTGTTTAAGTTATTAAAGTTGTTTGGTGAATCGCTTATTACTATAATCAGTTCTACCGAGTGAATAACATCATGGATTAAATAACAAAGCATTTTAATTAATTAAATCTAAGCCAAAAGGGGATTAAGTAAACTATGTAATTGATTAAATCAATTAGTTATATATTTCAAATTAAATAAATCAAATGCAACCCATTAAAACCCCTTACATGGCTAATTTAATTAATTGATTGATTTAATTAAATCCTAATTACTTTCAACAAAGGGGACAAAGAATCAAAGAGCCAATAAGAAGAAGGGATGAAGATCACATAGATCACTCCAAGGCTTTTCTATCATCACCAATCATTTATGATTTTCTATCCTCACCACTCCTTTTCTCATCTTGTCCCCTATTTGAAACCCATCACTCTACCTTGACCTCAACTCTACCTTGACCTTGGTTAATCAAACTCACCCCTGCCCTTGGGAATTCCTATAAATAGGATGATTTTCTTAGTGTAAGGTTACTAATTCACATTTAGAGTAAGAATTCACATTCAAATTTCATCTTGAATTGGGAATTTAGCATTTATCATTGAAGCATTCTTGAAGAGTCTTGTTATAATGGCAAAATCATTCATGATTACATAGAATTTGAGCATAGAATAGGGCATTTCATCTTAATTTGCATCTTAGATCCATAGTTTCATCATCATTAGCACAATTATCATTCTACAGGTTGTCACTTTAGGATTCTTTACAACTAAGATCATCTGTTTAGTCCTTCTATATAGAGATCCATGAGACGCTTTTAATTTTCTTTCACTTTCAAAGTTGATTAACCTAGTTAGATCATTCAAAGTTTGATTGAAAAGTATGTTAAACTAATGTTTCATGTAGGTTTGTGAATTTAATGTTTATGAACAACATTTGGAGCCCACTATGGGGCTCAAGCCTCACTTTCTAAACATCAATTTTGAAGGATTACTTTGCAGATGCTCTAAAATCATCAGAAACTTGCACCTGGTCCAAAGAAGCTCGCACCTAGTCTAGCACAGCTCACAGCTGGTCTGTGAAAGATAGCATTTGGTCTATGAAAGCTCACACCTGGCACATACAAGCTCACACCTGGTCTATCACAGCTCACACTTGGTCTGTGAAATAAATCATATGGTCTGTACAATCTCGCATCTGGTCCAAAGAAGCTCTCACCTGGTCCAAAGAAGCTTGCATTTGGTTTTTGTTGATAAATAGACTCTATTTGAGGGTTATGTTGTAAATTCTATCATTTAGTGAAGTTTGCATAGCATTTAGGAAGATTTGCATATCATTTGGAAACTTTGCATCTCATTTAGTGAAAATTTGCATATCTTTTGGAAACTTTGCATCTCATTTAGTGAAAAATTGCATATCTTTAGGAACTCTGCATCTCACTTAAGAAAAATTTGCATATCTTTGAAACTTTGCATCTCATTTAGTGAATATTTTCATATCATTTGGAAACGTTGCATCTCATTTAGTGAAAAATTACATATCTTTTGGAAACTTTGCATCTCATTTAGTGAAAATTTACATATATTCAGAAAAAATTGCATTTCTTTGTGTAAAATTGGCATATCATTTAGGAGATTCTACATAAACATTTGATAAATATTTAGTTGCATCTGGTCTGTGTTTAGTTGCATCTGGTCTATGTTTAGTTCCTCTGGTATGTTCTGAGTTGCATCTGGTCTGTGTTTAGTTGCATCTGGTATGTTTTGAGTTGCATCTGGTTTATGTTTAGTTGCATCTGGTCTGTTCTGAATTGCATCTGGTCTGTGTTTAGTTTCATCTGGTCTGTTCCAAATTGCATCTAGTCTATGTTTAGTTACATCTAGTCTATTCTGAGTTGCATCTGGTCTATTCTGAGTTGCATCTGGTCTGTCTTGAGTTGCATTCGGTTTGTTCTACATTGCATTTGGTTAATGATAAGAACACCAAATTAAAGTTGTATAATTGATAAATTTGACAATTAATAGATGTCTTTTTATGAATTGTAGATGATTAAAAGGATCAATTCAATAAAAAATGAGAAATCAATACACAAATCACATGATTGTCATTAAAGGAAGGAGGCAAAGAATCTACACAAAGAAGAAAAATGGATACAATTAGCGATTGAAGCCGAAATGTTGGAAGAAAGGATTCAAGCATGAAATAGGAATTGGAAGATCACTAACCTTTACCAAGAATTTTATATCATGTCATATAGTCCTTTAGATAATTCTCTTGTTTGAATATGATACATCTTAAAGCTCAAAAAGAAAAGTGTAGAGTACCAGATTATTGGAAAGAAAAGGAATCTAAAAGATTGAATAAATATGCTAAACAAATCCATAATGTAAACATAGTGGAAAACTTAGAAGAAGAAGAGAAAGAATATGAACATTACATCAAAATTCTCAAACTTTATCAAACTAAGTTTTCATTTTTGGCTTAAGAATTTGTTCATTCATTTGAGGTGGATTTGGTTTCAATTTTCCTTCACTTTGTTTTGCTTGGTTGATGAAACTAACATTGTGGGGAGAAAACTTGGATGCTAAGGAGCGGGAACAATCACCACAAGGTGAGTATACAAAAATCAAAATAAACAAAATCATAAATGCACCTATCCTTTTCTAGCATCAAAATGAGGTATTCCTAAATCCTTATGCATTTTGTTTAAATTTTGGCAATTTCATTCACACATCTAGCTTAAGGTAAAAGAGAAAATTGAAATCTTAAGTGAAAAATTGGGTATATTCTCTTCACCTTTGGTGAATCAAACTCCTTGACATGCTAAATTTGGGATAGAAAAGAGATAAGTAATGAACTAAACACCTAATTAAGCCTTATTGTTTCTAGATTAAAGAGGCTTGGAATGAACTTTGTTAATCATGTTTGGAAGTGAGGAAGTGGTATGGATATTCTCTTCACCCTTTGGATGGATCAAACTCCTAAACCTACTTATTCATTTCATTTCTTGCTTTCCATATACTTGCTAGATATTTATTGGGCCTGCCTCCTGAGATTTGCCTTATCAAGGACGGTGAGAGGGAATGACCCAAGTGGGATACAACCATTTTATCCATGGTAATCCAACCCACTATAATATAAAATGAATTCATCCTTAATGGGGTGAGTGCCAAAAATATTTGAGAATCATACCTCCTCTAGTAGTCTTTTAGAATTGCACAAAATAGTGGTTTTACGCGTGTGGAAGGCCTCTATAATGGGGGATAGACTCAAGTATTTTTGAACAAAATCTTGATTACAACATGGTTAATTAGAAATATTACCTTTTTAAACCTTGTTAAAACAAATTGACCATAGGTAGCTTGACTAAATTTTTTTCTTGTGGAGACTTTGTCAAACAAATTCGAGAATATACACTTTTGTAGCTTTTTTTTAGAAGCTAGAAAACATGTGTATTTTTGGTTGCTATGCTTGAAGATACATGATCTGGAAAAAAATACAACATATATTTGAAAGATACAAAGTTCATACAAATCATATTTCTTCTCAACTGAATACTTCTTCAACAAAACTTATCAATTCCTTTTCATGTTGGTTTGGACAAGATCTCATCATATCAAATTGTATTTACAAAAGGATAGAACCATGCTAAGAGAGAGTATTAAATTGTCTTTAAAAAAGGACAGAACTGTGCTAAGAGAAGAGATTCCCTATTTGGAAGAGATTCCTCATTCTCCTTCTCATCCCTTTCAAGAGAGAAATCAAGAGGAAAACTTAGAAGATATCTCAATGGAAACTAAAACATGGTTTGAAGCTAATAACAATGGAGAAATCAATAATGACCATAATGAAGAATTGACCAAAGAAAAGATCAATGAAGAATTTCAAAATCCTATGTTCATGAAAATGATGGAAAAAGTTTTAGAAAAGGACAAGGATAGATATTTTCTCAACTTGTCTCAATTAGGAGTAAAACATCCTCACAATTTTGACATGTCCCAATTGACAACGGATGGGGAAGAAGATAATCCTTTAAAAGCCATGAACCAAAAAATCAAATCCTACAAACTCAAATGGATAGAATGAAGAAAGAGGCTGCCCCAAAATGATTCTCAATTGAAGATATTTTCCCTTTTCCATTTGATTAAAAATTGTTTATGAAACATTTTCCCAAAAACATGGTTTTTCCTAGGTATGACAAATATATGGCAACAACAGACCCACAGGACCACATAAGGGAGTTTGGCACCTTAAGCATGAAATTTATCCATGAACCTACCTATTTGATGAGGTTGTTTCCCTGAAGAATTGGTGGGTCATCAATGGAATGGTTTTCAAAGCTACCTCCGAGTATAAACACTTTTCAGGAATTAATATCCAAGTTTTTTATTCAATATTCCTACAACATCAAACGAGAAATTACCATGTTAGATCTATGCAATACCAAGAAAAATAATTGGGAAGCCTTTTTAAGCTTTATACAAAGGTGGAGAAGAATATTTTCCAAATAGCCATGAAGTATACCTGAAAAATAAAAAATGGATATATTTATAAAAAGTTTGGTGACTATAATGAAATTAAAGTTACAACTTAATTGTCCACCATATTTTGAAAAGGTGATAGAAAATGGAGCTCAAATAGAGGATGCTTTAGTAGGAAGTGGGGAACTAAATCTTTACAAAGATAATAAAACCTTTTCAAACAACAATACCTTCAAAAATAATTCTTCAAACAATACCAATAATGATAAACCAAAGTTTTGGATGAAGAATACAAACAAAAATTTAGTCAATGATGGACTAGTGGAAGCTCACAATCTTAAACCTAAACCTTTCAATCTTTCAATGGGTTCCACTAATCAGACTAATAATGTTAACCAATCCTCCAATAATCCTTTTAAAAATGTGAATGCTTCCAACAAAAATCAAGGAAGTGTCAAGCCTAAACCTAATTTTATGACTCAATATACTCCAGGACCATGGAGAAAGTTTACTCCATTGGGAGAACCACTTGAGTCGGCGCTAAGAACACTCATTGCCAAAAAACTCGTAACTTTACCGGAGGCAATACCATATGAACCTCAAGTAAAACCATCATGGTGGAGTGATTCTAATTATTGTGATTATCATCATAATAAAGGGCACAAAATGAATGATTGTATGAAGTTGAAACATGTGGTTCAAGACCTTATTGATAATGGTATTATTGAGGTTGATGGACCTAAGAATAATGAAGATCACACGGCCGTTAAAAATCCTTTCGTAAATAATGAGAAGGGTGAATATTCAAAGACTAATCATTACAATCAAAAGGGAGATCATAAGGTAAATTTTTCTCACACCTATGACAATACAATCAATTCTTTATCTAGTTATGAGAACACCATTAATTTTATAGTGATCAAAGATAAACAAAACAAAGAGCCCACCAATATCATCACTCGGGGGAAAGCGTCAAAAGTGATTCTACCTAGAACTTCTAATGTTATGAAAAGACCTAATACTTCATCATTTCCTTCCAAGACCTATAATTTGATGGATCAACTTCAAAAAACTCCTACACAAATTTCAATTTTGGAGTTGTTAAAACTATCGCCCACACAAAAAGAGATATTGGAAAAAGCTTTGGTAGACACAATAGTTCCTACTGATCTAGATGTGGACCAATTTCAAAACATGGTTAGTCATCTTATTGCACCCCATTTCCTATACTTTTCAGAGCAATATGACATGTCCTTAAATCATCCACAAAATTTTCCCTTTCATATAGAAGTCCTAATCCAAAAGCATAGGGTCAAAAGAGTCCTAATTGATGGAGGTGTTGGCCTAAACATTTGTCCTCTAAATTTGGTCAAATCCTTGGGATATTCTAAAGAATCAATGGATTCAAAAAGAAAGATAACTATTAAAGCACATTATGGTGAGGAGAGATCTTCCAAAGGAATGGTCATTTTACCTATTCGGGTAGGACCTATTCAAAAAGAAAGAGTTTGTCAAGTACTTGATCTCAAGTTAACCTACAACATGTTGTTGGGAAGGCCATGGATACATGAGATGCAAGTCATTCCATATATGTACCATCAATGTTTGAAATTTCCTTATTTTGAACAAGAAATAACTATTGGCAGGGATCTTAACCCATTTCAATACTGTAATCATATCAAACCAGTTATAGATTCCTTTGTACCCCACAATAATGAGGCTTCTAAATCTACCTCACATTCAGAAAAAGATAAATAGGAAGTTCCTAGGATAAATTCACCCTCCACATCAAAGGATAAAGAAGATACAAATGATAATCCCACTACCTCAAATCATGAAGAAACTATTCCTTCTCTCTCTAACAAAGGTAAGGAAAAAGTGAGTTTTCTAAAAACAAATAAATAAAACCCTAATTCCTCAATAAAAAATTTCCATTAAAGAGGGATCATGATTAGAAAGAGAAGATTCAAAGTGGAACATTACAAAAATATGGACACCATGATGAAAAACTTTGAAGAACAATGCAGGATTAAGCAAAAAGGAGTTGGAGAATATTCTATGTCATTGATGGATATGCCAACTTCTCCCAAAAAACATGGTAAACCGTTGGTCATACCCAATAAAAAACTTCCTCACAAATATAATGATAATTTTGTTAGAGCCACAACTCCAGTAGAGATAGCAGAAGACAATAATGTGTTAAACAGTTATACAAAGATGAGGAAGGAATAACTGAAAGTGTGTGATACATTAGTATTCCCACACTTCAATATGGGAAAGGATTTGAGACGATTCAAAAGATGGGTTACAAAGGAAGAGGTCCTTTAGGAAAAATAAATAGAGGCTTGTTAGAACCTATATAGCCCCCATGGAGGTCAAGTGGGGAAAAATCAGGGATAAGATGTCATGAGCAAGGTAATGGTCAAAATAATTTCACTAATCCTTATGAAACCATTAACATGTTGGATTCAGAAAGTGAAGATGATTCAAATGAATATGAATGGGATTCATTATTAGAGGCATATTTTCATGATAAAGAGGTAGATGTTATTCATTCTTACACTTCTACACCAAAGGAAATTCCAAGCACAAACCAAGAATGGGTAGGAGAGCCTTATCTTCCCTCTTTCTTAGGAGAATGTAGCTCTAGGTTTAATGGACAACAATTTTTCCCACAAGAAACTCAAGAGGACTCTAATGAGAGATATTTTGATCCTAGCTCTAAAAACCATATTGAGGAAACACATGTCATTGATTTACATGATACAATGTATGAACCTACAAACAAAATCATGGCCCTAACTCCCATTGACTTAAATTTACCAATCGATCCTTTACCCCTTGTTCATCCTAAACTGATTGATTGGGACCAACTTGAGACAAATGATATACCATACTTCCAAGATGATCATGACATATATTTGTACCTAAATGTGGTTGAACCTTCCTCCACCAATGAATCATATCAAGAGGCATAAATGGGGGGAAATGTCAAGTTTCTTAGTCATCAAGAGAAAAAGAAAAACAATAAAAGATCTAGTGGTGAAAACTACCATGTGGCAGTGCTAGATCCAAAAATAGTAAAAAGAAATGATGTATCCAAAGGTGAAAACCAAATTGTGGAACCTAAGGATGAGAGACTTGACATTTTACCTAATCATCATGAATAAAGATCCGCTATCTTGATAGAGCCAATAGAAAAGATCAACATTGGAATAGAGGCAGAACCAAAGTGTATTCATTTAGCTACATCTTTATCTATAGAAGAAAGGGAGAAATTCATTGAATTTTTCAAAGAAAGACAAGAAAATTTTGTATGGTCCTATGTTGATATGCCAGGATTGGACCCAAATCTAATAATGCACCATCTCAACATAGCTCTGGGAGTTAAACCAGTAAAGAAAAATTTGAGAAAGATGAATCCACATGTGGCATTATTGGTTAAAGCAGAGTTAAAGAAACTCTTGGACACAAGATTTATTTGGTGTATTGCATATGCAGCTTGGATCTCCAACATTTTCTCTTTTTCCAAAAGTGACAAAAGCATAAGGATTTGCACCGACTTTAGGGATTTAAATAAAGCATGTCCCAAAGATGGTTTCCCGATTCCTAACATTGATACTATAGTAGATCTGACAGCAGGTCATTCTATGTTTTCCTTAATGGATGGGTTTAGTGGCTATAATCAAATAAAGATAGTTCAAGAAGATCAAGATAAAATGACTTGTTCATGTCCTTGGGGTACCTTTTTCTATAATGTGATGTCAATTGGCCTTAAAAATGTAAGGGCAACCTATCAAAGGGCCATGACTACCATATTCCATGACATGATGCATACATTTATGGAGGACTATGTAGATGATATTCTTGCAAAATCTTATACCAGAAAAGAACATCTACCCATACTTGATAAAATATTTACAAGATTGGAACAATTCAATTTAAGGCTAAATCCTAAAAAGTGTGTCTTTGGTGTTTAATCTAGAAAATTGTTGGGATATATTGTGTTAGAAAATGGAATAGAAGTGGATCCTGCTAAAGTTCAAGCCATTATGGAAATGGGGGCACCAAGAAATATTATCAGTTTGAGGTCTTTGCAAGGAAGGCTAAAAGCTATTAGAAGATTCATATCCCAATTAGCGGAAAAATGTCATTCCTTTACTCAATCATTGCACAAAGATATCCTCTTTCAATGGGATAGTAAATGTGAAGAGGCCTTTTCTCTTTTAAAGAAATAATTGGCAAATCCTCCAGTTCTAATGGCTCCAATACCAGGAAAACCTTTAATTCTATACATCTTGGAAACTAAAAATTCATTGGGGACCCTCTTAGCACAATAAGGTGACAAAGGAAAAGAAAAACTAATCTACTATATTAGTAGAACTTTAGTCAAATATGAGCTTAATTATACGTGTGCAGAAAGAGCATGCTTAACAGTCATCTTTGTGTCTCAAAAGCTCTGACATTACATGCTTGCACATAAAATCAGACTTATTGCTAAAATAGATCCACTTAAATATCTTCTTAGCAAATCAACTCTCACAGGGAGGCTAGCCAAGTGGGTTATGGTATTAAGTGAGTTCGACAGTGAGTATGTGGACCATAAATTTATTAAGGGACAAGTTATTGCAGATCAACTAGCAGAATCACCACTCTCAAGTGAGGTACCTATTCAAGTGGAGTTTCCAGATGCAAGTATCCTTACTAGTGAGCCAAAAACATGGAATTTATACTTTTATGGATTCTATACTCAACATGGCTCGGGGGTAGGAGTTCTTTTCATTGCACCCCAAGGTTGCATGATCCCAAAATCATTCAAATTGTTATTTCCATCAACCAATAATATAGCAGAGTATGAATCTCTTGTGATAGGACTCAAAATGGATTTAGAATGGAGGATTAGAGATATACAAATTTATGGAGATTCCTAATTAGTCATCAATTAGATTAATGATGAATAAAAAACTAAATATGACAAGATCATGCCTTATAAAAGGATGATTGATGATTTCAAAAAGTATTTTGTATTTATCACATTTGAGAAAATACCTAGAGCAGAGAACAAAGCATTTGATGCCATGGCCACACTAGCTTCACTATTTCAAATACATGATTAAGGTGAAAGATATGAGTTCTTGGTGGAGGAATTGGTAAAACCTGCATATGACCATCCTAATTCCCAAATCATTTTCCTACTTGTGGGTTATGACTCTACTTGGTATGGTCCTATTTATACCTATCTCAAAGATAACACCCTACCCTTAGACCAAACTCAAAATTAGAAATGAAACCTTATACACCAAGCCTCACACTTTACCCTTATTGCTAACACATTGTATCATAAAGGTCTTGACAGAACATTACTTAGATGTCTAAAGAGTGAGGAATTGAAAACTACTTTACATGACATTCATGAGGGGATTTTTGGGTCACACTCAAGTGGATTTACCTTAGCAAAGAAACTTCTTAGGATGGGGTACTATTGGCTGACCATGGAAAAAGATGCATGCCAATTTGTGAAAAAATGTAAAAAGTGCAAATATCATAGGAACTTGATACATGTGCCAGCATAGGAATTACATCCCATTACTATACCTTGGCCTTTCTATCAATTGGGTTTTGATTTGATAGGGATGATATATCCTCCTTCTTCTAATGGGCACAAATACATTATCACTGCAACTGAGTACTTTATAAAATGGGTGGAAGTTGTACCCTTAATAACTACAACTAGAAAACAAGTTTCCATGTTTATCCTAAAACACATCATTTGCAGATATGGTATCCCACATGCACTTATCACTGATAATGGAAGACAATTAAGAAATAAGGATGTTAAGGATTTATGTGAAACATTTCATATTACTCAACATTTTTTTCTATCTATTACCCTCAAGGTAATGGACAAGCAGAAGCCTGTAATAAAAACATTTTGAAAATCCTCAAGAAAATAGTTGATGACTCGGGTAGGTATTGACACATCTAGTTAAACCCAGCACTTTGGGTTTATAGAAAAAGCATCATAACACCTATTGGGGCCACACCTTTTTCTTTAGTGTATGGAGCTAAAGCAGTTTTCTTTAGTGTATGGAGTTAAAGCATTTTTCTCATTACATGGCATCCTGGCCGATGAGGAGTATAGAGTGTCTAGATTGGAAGAGCTAGAGTTACTAGAAGAACATTAACATCAAGCTTATAATCATCTTCAAGTGTACCAAAAGATAATTTCTCATAACTATAATATAAAGATCAAACCTCAAGCCTTCCAAATACGTGCTCTTGTTCTAAGAGAAAATCCTAGAAACCAATCAGAATGGGAAAAGAAGGGGAAATTTGAGACAAACTAGATAGGACCCTCTGTATTTACATCATCCTATGGGAAGGGAACATATAAATTATCTTATTTTGAAAGATAATTCATAATAACCCATCAATAACTCATCAATAACATACACTTAAAGAACCCATCAATAACATACACTTAAAGATATTTTTTACCTAATCAGATGAAAGAGTATCCGTTGAAAGAGTATAAGAAGAGAGAGTATCAGATGGAAAAGCATCATGTTGTATAGTTCAAATTGATCTTGAGAAATATCCAAAAACATTGAAAAAAAAGAGAAAAAAAAAAGTGCCTTGGTGATAACCTAGCAATAGGCGCCTTGGTAGCAAAAAAAAGAGAATAGTGCCTTGGTGAAAACCTAGCAATAGATGCCTTGGTAGGAAAAAAAGAAGCACAAAAAAGAGTAAAAAGTGCAATAAATCCAAGTGGTGAAAACCTGGTAAACAGGCGTTACTTGCCCTAAGTCAAGTCTAGTTGCATTTCATTTACAAATTCTCATCCTTGTATATACCTCATTGCATTCCATCATTTGTACATAGTCATAATAAAGTCTTCGAGCTGCATTTGTACATAAAACCTTTGTCACAATGTTTGCAAGTTTCCCTGGTTCATTATCATTGACAAATCCAATTAGGGGCACAATTCAGATTCCAAGAGCTCATTAGAGAATAGACACAAGAGATATTTCAAATCCCTTCATCAAAAATCAAGAATCACAATCTTTGACACTTATCGATTGATCCACATATCAAATTTCTACAAATCCAAACATATGACTCATCTCAAATTCAAAGGCTAAGAAATCAAACGCTAAGATGATACATCGATCATTATGAACAAAGGATCAAAATTGGATGGATATTTTTTCTAAGGAAATGGATCAACAAAAAAATAGAAAAGTTAAGTTCAATGATGTTTCTTGATTTTTCTATCATGTCTTTTTAGCCTATCAATGATGTGTTGAACTAGATATGCAATGATGGAGACATGATGTTTTTTTTAGATTTCTTCTTGTAAGGTTGATTATTAGATATATGCAAGTTTGTTTAATGAAATTATCATAAAAGAATCATTGAGGACATTTTTCTATCACTAGGGATCATATCTTTGTTTTTTTATGCAAAAGGATTCCTTGGGTATTTAGATTGTTCATATATTAATGCCAAAATCCACTTGCAAAATTGAATCTGATGAAATCGGTATTCATACTCTCATGGTGGGGGAGTTGTTGGCATTCCTAAATTTGGAACAAATTTTGAGTGACCATGTATAATTTTCAGACAAGCAAAGTCAATACCCTTGAAAATTTTGTGTGAGAAGGCTCAGTTCGAGTGATTGAAAAAGATGCCTAGATGATTTTTATGAGATACAAATTTGGAAGAGGCTTTAATGCCTTCCATTTGACATATGCAGTGGGTCCCAGCTCCTGATTTCAAATTTTGACATGTTTATGGAGTAGTCATTTTGAGGTGGTCACCTAATTCTGCATGTTGCTTAATTGTCAATTTGCTGTCTGGAGCCTACTTTGCTTCTGAGTATCTTACACCCTGTTGAGTTTCATAGTTTTCCACTTTGGGAATTTTTAGCATGCATATCAAAGAGCTTATGTTTTAATCCTTAGGTCATTCCGAATCCGTTTGATAAGTTTTCATACTTCCCAAAGTTGGTTGTTCATGAACTGTCTGCATTTTTGTCTTGCCTAGAAATCTGAATAGCCCAGTTTGACATGTTATAACTTTTGACCAGTTGCCCTGATTGAGAAAATTCATTTTTCACTGTGTTCCAGAGGTCACACACTCCATATGTTCCAGTCTATAGATCTTTATGAAATCTGATGATAGGTTTTCAAGAACCATTCTAACAGTGATTAAATCTATTCTCCTGTGTATTCAAGTTCAGAATTGGTAAGTGACCTACTTTGAGCTCTTCAAAGTCCATACCCGGGTGAACATTTTGGATAATTGAAGGTTGACCTACATTATAGACCTAGGAATGAACTCATATGCAGATTCCCAAACCTTGACCAATCCGGTAGATCACTTTTCTTTGCCAATTCCGAACCCGATTTCTGCATATTTACTGTGTTAAAATTCAGGAAGTGTTAAAGTGCTATCTTTGCAGATCGGTATCAGTTCAGAAGTTTCTTTTTAGAGGAAGACAACTGAGGGGTCATTTTCTACATATGACATTCAATCAGGCTCCAGAGGTTGAGTTTCTGAAACATATTTTTGATGACCCTATGAGTTCAGTTTCAAAGGCAGTTTGTTCAGTTTGCAGTGCGGAAAAGAGTTAAGTTTACGAAATGCCCTGCTTTGCCAGTGAATAAATTTTGGCCGGTTGATTCTTTTGACGAATTTATTTTTGCATTGTCTTGCAAAGCTGACATACTACTTCCAGTTTGGATTTGAGCCCCCCATTAATCCATTTGTCAGCCTTTTAAAATCAATTACGGCGATTAAAAATCATTTTTTGATAGTATGTTTGCAGAATGGTCATTTCTGGGAAATGATAACTTTATGTCTGAAGGATATTTTCAGGAACCAATCAGGGCATCATGCTTTTTGCATATCAATGTACTATCTAACTTCATGGAGAAGTTTTGGAGTATGATTTACTCATTTTGCAATGGTCGATCTTAAGGCGATTTATGTTGATTCAACATTTCACACTTGCATAGTATTCTAGAAATGCAAAGTTTCATCAGTTGCATATTGTGCCAAAGACTGAATCTGAAGGAGCCCTTTCACATGCATAAGTCATTATACATGAATGAGTCTTCTTTTCAAATGACGAGGTTAGATTACTTGTTTCCGTGAATTTTTAAGGCCAGTTGTGGGAGCTAATTGCCTTTTAAAGGTTCGAATTTGAAAAGGTAATTTTGAAGTCATTTATTTAATGACAATTAAGATAGTTTTCATAATATATTTCACACTACATACATCATAGGAGATTAGAAAGGGATGATGTGGATTATATGAACGAGGTGCATGGACTTTTAGAAGATTGTTTGTGAAAGTGCATCTGAGCTTGCATGATTTAGTTCCTGGACAACCAAAGAGCATAAGCAATGAGAAATTAGAAGGATTATCACATACTTCATTAATAGAAAGGGAACTATTTGAAGATGTTGTACTCATTTTCAAAGAGTCAGAAATTCAATGGTGTGCACTTAGTGTATTTGTTGACAGTCTCATTCCAAGTAAACAATATAGATCATTGCATAGGCAGCGCTGGACATTGAAAGAGTTAAATTGTTTTATAAATTCTTAAACAAATGTGATGTTAATGTGTTGCGCTGGGAAAAGACAGAATAGGAGCTTTCTAAGAGGGAGTTTAACATTTAATATGATTTGCAGACTATCCATGTTATGTGGCTGCCAGCGTAGCACTATGGAGGGTCACTGTTTCAAATTATAATCTAGGAGAAAAACTCCATTACATAGTGTACTGCGTATTGGAGGGAATTTGCAGAGTTTGAAACTTTCATTTTAAAGATTAGTTTGCAATTTTAACATGGTCAACTGTCTGCGCAAACAATGAATGAGGAGGAGCATGTTATTTTGAGGCAAGCTGCACTGGAACTGAACTAGAACCCCATGCACTAAGGGAATGTTCAGGATCATTTTAAATACATGCCATTCACTATTCAAACTTGCGCAAATTTTGGAGGGAGAAATCAGCACCAATTTGAAGACATGCATGGAAATATGGAAAGCCAGTGAACATTGAAACCCTGTGCAAGTATAATGTGAAGCAGATTTTTTAAAGATTGAAAGCATATCAAGTACAGCAGTCTGCGCAAGTAGTTAAGGAAGGAAATTGCAGATTTTTGGACTGTTAAAGACCAACATTGCAAATAGCATT
>MU224609.1:737388-752027 GCA_018584345.1 Thuja plicata | reverse complement strand
ACTTACATACTTGCATACATTTGAATTATAATTGCATATCTATTGAATATCATAGCTTCATTGTTAGATTCAATTCTACTACTTGCTAGCATTCTATACTTTATTGATTTCAAGGTTAATTCCTAAAATCAAGGTTTGACCAAGGCAAACCCCTCCCCCCCAACAAACAATCCTCTTTTTCTTGCAGGTATAGGTTCAGGACAGCAGATTTGAGACCAGATCTGGATACCCTTTTCGGCCTTCTGTCAAACTTTGCAAACAGATTCTCTGTCGGACTTGTATAGGTCAAGGTCAACATTATTGGGTCAGGGTTGACATTTGTGGGTCAATGTCAACCTTTTTCATAAGACAACATTAGAACGGAAAAATATTTATGGGTTTTGTTCATCTCTGCATTCCGGTTCCAAATCTTACTTCAGTTTTTCCAGAAACAGTCTACAGACCTCAAAAAATAGCATTCTTTGATATGCATTATTTTAAGGTTAGTATATTTCTCCTATTTCTTTAATTGTTGTCATATATTGTATCTACATATTCAAATAACAAAATTTAAGATCCTTCTTGTTATTCTCTTTTCCAAATAGTTGATTCATTTGTGCATTAGCCCCTTCTTTTGGGTTGATCAACTTGGATCTTCCATTTGTGCATTTGGGTATAGAAGAGGAGCATCTTATCTTCTCCCTAATCACAATTACAATATACAAATCAATTAATAACACAATTCAATTCAAACGTAAAGGTTAGAGAAATACACAATCAAACCCTAATTAAAATAAACAAAGAAAGAATCACTACATACAACACACATACATTATTATTAAACACTATCTTTAATCAATCATTTTTCTCCCTTTACATTTTGGTGAACCCGCAATAGACAACTCCTTCTCTTTGGTGTTAGATTTACATCTTAGATTAGAATTTTCATAATACTCATAAAATATACAAAAACACTTCTTGCATTTCATTCATTATGAAAATATTTTGGTATATGGATATTTTTCTCATTATTCTTATCTTAGCATTTCTTTATAGTACTTGTGATGTGTATGAGACTATCCTCCATTTTATTACATTCCTCACTCTTCATGGTGTGCTTGCTTATGCCATTATGAGATTGACCAATACTTGTTTCCCTACTTTTAAAACTTCTATTAAGGATTTGTGTAGTGGACTTATTGCTATTTTGGATTATGTGAAGAATTTAGTGGATGATACCCCATCCCCTAATCTTCCTAATCCAATAATTCTTAATAACCCCACTCCTATTCTTCCATCTTCCATCCCTAGTTCTTCTCACACTTTTGTTAAGGCTCAAACTATGGTACAAGATGAGTATGTGCAAGAATTTCTAGATTTACCTTCTCCTTCTTATCCTATCCATGGTGATAATAAAGGGAAATCCAAAGAAAATTCTCCTAAAACTATCATTCCACCTTACATGACATTCTCTCATGAGCATCATAATCAATCATCTCCCATAGATGCTTTGCAAGATAGGTATACTACTGGATACACTATGGTTGATAAACAAGGTTATAAGGGTTTAGGGCTTGGTGTTAATGAACATGGCATTAAAAACCCGATCAATGTATCTCCTAAACAAGACATGTATGGTATAGGTTATTCATCTTCTCAATTTCATGTGGCTGATATTAACTATCATCCTCCTCTTCAAATTCTTCTTCCAACACCTAACCTAGACCACCCTAATACTCCTCAAGATGTGGCTAAAAAGGTATATGTCCAGTTAATGAATTCCAAGAAATAAATCTTCAAACCCATTCTGAGAAATACTCTTTCTAAATATAAATGTCCTTTTCATTATAGTAATAAACATTTACTTGCTGACTCTATGCATTTCAAGCTATATGTTAGAGAAAGAGCTTCTTTGGGAATTATATCTCATTCCCGTGTAGTATTACAATTTCTTCATAATTTTGATATAGGGCATTCCCCTCTTTCTTCTACAAGTTAGATTGTATTTCTCCTCTTGTCTATTCACTGGGGGGCAAGAGGAATCTTAATCCAGTCTTTTAGGATCCGTTTTACTCTTAGCATATCTTTTATGTTGAGTTTAATTGGTCATTCTTTCTATATTCTATCCCTATACATCATCATTTATATCTTTTCTAAAAACATTTGTTTTGTAAACGATATCACTTTGCTATAAAAATGTTTGATATAAATTCATATATCCCTTGCCTTCACACCTGGGGGGCAAGGTATGTTCTTTCATCTTCTATCTAAGGAGCTACTTTCCTTAGCTTAGTGGCGTGTGTTTATCTTACAACATTATTTCTTCATAAAGATTGATGTTTTGACTACTGATACCCTCTTATATAAGAGCTGATTGTCCTAGGTCATCACCTCTTATTTATTTTGAAAACTATGTTTCTAATAAATTCTTGCTCTTACTTTGGGTTAGATTTTGTTTCCTTCATTCCAGGATTCCTCTTCCTCTTCATTGTAGGGGGCTTGATGGTTGAATCTTTGGTCCCTCTTTTCTTTGGAAGATGACATTTTTTCCTAAGCACTCCTCTATGGTAGGGATCTTGTTGATAAGATCTCTTCCTCTTTGAGGATCCTTTTTCCATAAGTGACATATCCATTTCACGATTATCTATGCTCTTGGATGTAAGGGTCAATACTCTTCGCTAAGAATATGGTATACATTGTTGTAAATCTGGATATCTCCTTACCTTGTGAAGTAGGTATCCTCTTCCTCTTCCTTATCCTACCTAGTAGGTAGCCATGATAAGGAGGGGGGCATATATAGGGTCTCCCTTGTACTATAATTTACATTTTATAGCATGCTAAATCCTTGGAAGGTAATGCACATAAGCTGCTAAATCTTGAAGAGACGCATTTTTACTTTTATGTTTGCTAAATCCTTGGAAGGTAACGCACATAAGTTGCTAAATCCTGAAGAGATACACACCCTTTTTATTTTTACGATATGCTAAATCCTCGAAAGGTAACACACATAAGTTGCTAAATTCTGAATGGACATGCATTTTATATTCCATAGTGATACAAGAATGTAGATCTATGGATATTTTCAAAAGTCGTCAGAAGACGCATTTACAATTACAAGCATAGTTTATGGGTGAAATTTTTTGGGCTCTCCCTCCTTGGTGATTCATAGTAAGGTGGGAATCTTAATAGGTGAGATAATCACTCTTTCTTTTCTCTTTTTCACTTTCATGCTAGTAGGATTAGATCATGAAGCTATGTTATCTATGGCGTTGTTCTTGTCTTACTTATGTAGTCCTGTATGTTTTCTATGATTGATTGCTCTTTATCTTCCATATCGTTATGTATGTATGTTGAGTTAGAATAATTGGTTTAGGTTCTCATGTCCTTGACTTAGTGATATTCTACCTCATTGCAATCCACCAAGATCTTTTTTCTAACTTTACCGTGAGCATGTTTGATTTCCATACTCTCGCTAAAGTGGGGGCTTAATGTATCATCTTAAAATGGAAGAAATTCCATGTTTAGAATGTTTAGCCCTCCTTTGGAGATGTTTTTGACCTCCATCATGTCATCCTCCCATTTCTGCATCATCCCCTGCTTCTGTGCCTGTTTAGGACCCTGATTGGGCCTCTCTGGGCACCTTCTACCCCACCTGGCATGTTTTCCAGGAGTTCTAACCCCCTGGGTCAAGTTCAACCTCGACCTTGACCTAGGTTAGGGTCAACCTCAACCCTGAATAGGGTCCCCCTTTCAAATCTGGAAGCTTGTTGGCTGCCGGGGGTCATCCAAAATTCAATTTTCTCACTTTCGGGTCGGCTATTTCAGGTTCCAAAGCGTTGATTCCTAAATTATATTTAACATAGGTCCTCTTCTAGGGGCATGGCTTTAATAGAAATTTAATTATCCTATGTTGGCCTCCTTAAAATATTGTGCCCTAGTTTCATATAAAAGGGAGCCTTCTCCTCTCATTTTCTCTAAGTTTTCTAAGCACAATTAAGCCATTGAGGAGCATTATCAAGTGCAATTCAAGCAAGCTAAGAAGCAAGATTGAGAAAATAAGTCTTCCAAGTGTAAAAGCTCTAACCAAGATTTTGTTCAGGAATCCATTGTTCTACATGTTTTCAAGCTTTTAAGGTGTTCAAATCTTCCTCTCAAGCATTCAAGTTCTCCATTGAAGATCAAGGATTCAAGATTTCAAGCCTTTGAAGGGATTTGGTTCAAGCATTCTAGATTCATCATTCAAACCCTAGATCTAGCCATCATGGTGGTGTGATCTTCCTTCAAGATCCTTTGTGCATCCTCAAGACTCTTTCATCATCTCTTCAAGGTGGATTTCAAGCATACTATCATGGAGGTTTATGGTTTCTATTGAGTTCATGCTTTCATACTTACATACTTGCATACATTTGAATTATAATTGCATATCTATTGAATATCATAGCTTCATTGTTAAATTCAATTCTACTACTTGCTAGCATTCTATACTTTATTGATTTCAAGTTTAATTCCTAAAATTGAGGTTTGACCAAGGCAAACCCCTCCCCCCAACAAACAATCCTCTTTTTCTTGTAGGTACAGGTTCAGGACAGTAGATTTGAGAACAGATCTGGATACCCTTTCCGGCCTTCTGTTAGACTCCATGAGCAGATTCTCTATCGGACCTGTGCAGGTCAAGGTCGACATTATTGGGTCAAGGTTGACATTTCTGGGTCAAGGTCAACCTTTTTCATAAGATTACATCGGAATGGAAAAATATTTTTGGGTTTTGTTCATCTCTGCGTTCCAGTTCTGGATCATACTTTAGTTTTTCTAGAAACAGTCTACAGATCTCAGATAATAGAATTCTTTGATATGCATTATTTAAGGTTAGTATATTTCTCCTATTTCTTTAATTGTTGTCATATATTGTATCTACATATTCAAATAAAATAATTTAAGATCCTTCTTATTCTCTTTTCCAAATAGTTGATTCATTTGTGTATTAGCCCCTTCTTTTGGGTTGATCAACTTGGATCTTCCATTTTTGCATTTGGGAATAGAATAGGAGCATCTTATCTTCTCCCTAATCACAATTACAATATACAAATCAATTAATAACACAATTCAATTCAAATGTAAAGGTTAGAGAAATACACAATCAAACCCTAATTAAACTAAACAAAGAAAGAATCACTACATACAACATACATACATTATTATTAAACACTATCTTTAATCAATCATTTTTCTCCCTTTAGAACTCCATATTATAAGCTTCAAAGGAACTAATTTGTGCATATTTTAGATGCAATTGTAACAATTCATTTTTGTCTACCTATTCTACATTGGGCAGTAAGTACTCTGGCAGCAAGCCTATATATTTTGGATAGTGAGTCATGCAATAAACACATGGAATATCTTATAACTAGTTATTATATTGAGAGTTATCCCTCTCTGTTTTTTTCCCCATTTGGATTTTCCACAATAAAAATCTTGTGTTCTCTTGTGCATGTGATGTGTTTACTCAATTATTCATTTTATTACATATTTATCTCTTTTATATGATTAATGAGGAGAATTTGGAAAGAATTTAGTAAATTTAGTAAAACTTTACTCAACAACACATTCTATTTTGACAACTGAAAAACATCTTACAAACTATCATAATTGCATTTAACAACTTTCATGACAACTAAAAGATATTTTAAAATTATCAATTAATAAATAAACATAAATATGGTAGGTAAAAGCAAGGTTGAGATATTTTCTCAATATTTTCCCACTTTTTGAGCACCTTGCAACAAAAATAAATTCCAATCAAATGATTAATACTCAAAACCAAAGTGAAGCAACAAGACTATTGTCAAAGTTCTAACCGTAGAAACATGAAACATATCATGACATCATGATCTATCATCTCCTTAAGGATCATATGCCACATAGAATATATCATGGTCTCAAGAGAACTTGCATCATGCCAAAAATTTAATCCAAGGTCATCTCATAATAAAAATAATTCTCTAAACCAAAAAATAACATCACCAAACACATGAAGATAACCATTCATTATCAAATGATGAATCCACGTCATTGCCACTGAACCATAGAACTAATCTCTCCAAGCATCATGATCTTAATGTCCCTAACACAATCAAATAAATCAACACTAAGAGCTCCCAAAGGGAAGAGTCAAATCATGATCTCCAAACTAATAAGATATAATATTGCACATCCTTTTTCAACAAATACAAAGATGTCAAACTCTTGGTGCAAAATAAAGGTAGAATCCAAGAGCTTCACATGACACCAACAACCATTGTAAAATACCATCCATCTTTTAGTCAAAGATTATCATTGACTAACTACACACTACATTGTCAAAAACTTAGAATTAGTATAGAACATATAATGTGATGGCATAAAGCTCCTACTAAAATTGAGACCAATTTATTATGGCATCATGACCAAAACTCCATAGAAAGTAAACAAAGCTTCTTATGCACCATGATCTATTGCTAAGATTCAAATGATCGACAATATCAAGCACTCCAAAAATATATTTTTTGACTACAATCAACATACCAATATAATGAGGTGACCAACAACAAGGCCTACCAAACTGAATCCTCAGAAAAATTACAAGATTAGTGCATATGCTCTAAAAGGATAAATACATAGTGAGTGCTCCAATCTTCAAATAACTGAAATATTTGACCACACATCAGTATCAAGTATAATAGAGATAATTACTTATAACATGTCGATTTTAAAGACTCAAACAACAGAACCAATGGTATATCTAATTTTCCAAAACAAACCTCATAGGAGTAACCATAGATCAATAACAACCCTCCAAGAAACATGCAAACTTGCAACTTCCTTAATTCATAACATCTTGAATATTCTCTTACTAGAGATTTACGTACCACAAATTTTAATTAACATGTAAAACCTACAAAATCATCTCTGTAAATATAAAATCCACTCCAACATCCAGACATTTAGATCAAATATGTCATCTGAACAATGGAATAAACATAGATCTACAAATCCATAACTTTTAGAAATAGGAAATTAGAGGTTAATCATCCAATCCTTTCATGTAACTAAGGGGTGAAATTAGTGAATCCAGCACAAGTACTGCATACTATAGTCTAAAATGTAGGTATTTTCACATGTGGCTTTAAGGCTAAAATCACACAACCAACATGCACACCCTTTCATTGTAGATGACCACATAAAAAAGGAACATAACCACTATACAAGCTGATAGTAGCATATTTCTAAATTGGAGCTCCGGCCCACTACTATGCAATAATAAAACACATGATCAGCTCCATAGAACACAAAATCCTCCATAATTTTTAAGAGCCTAACATATATCCCATTGACAATATTTATTTGTGGCATCATGACTTCTAATATCACAAATCTACAAAATAATGTTAACACACAGAAAATTTGCTACAATCCAAAAGAAACCAATAATATACAATTCCTTTTAACTGATTCCCACAAGCTTGCTGGGCTAAGAAATAAAAATGGAGGAAAGAATCAAAACACCATGAAACCTTTACATGTAAGAATGTGCAAGTACATGCAAAAAAATGTGAGCCATGTAACCCTTGAAGCATTGGTACCAAATGTTGCAAAATTGCTAGGAATTTATCCAATATTTGATCCAATAAAGGTATTGATGAGATTCAATGCTTAAACTTGTACCCAATGAAAATATTTGATACTATGCAACTCGGAAAAATATGTTATCTTTATACAAAAATCCATGAAGATAATCATCTTCTTTGTTATGCTAAAAACCATCACATTAATATGCTTTATAAACTTATCTTAGATGAATATAAAATATCATATAAATGAGCCTTAGTTCACCATAAGATAGCAACAATAAAAAGCATAAATTAGGAATAAAAGAAGAGAAACTCACAGCAGAGGTTTTACATGGAGGAATTATTTTGAAAAAAACTCCACATCCAAAGAGATCCAAGACTTGTATTAATCATGTACCATCCTAACTTGTACTCACCTACAATTGGATGCTCAGTTAGGTCCTATTTTAATGTTCTTAGACTTATTTGTTTGTTATACTTGATCCAGCCCCAATTTCTCTTTCTATTCTAGCATCTTCTTTGTAATTAGGACCCTCAACCCAAATTTCTAAGCTTTTGGGAGGGAATAGGCCCACCTACTCAGCCTATTCCTAGGAATAGGTCAATCTAGTCAGCCTATTCCTCAATGTTTGCTCTAAAATTTGAGCTACGAGACAATCTCAATGGTTAAGTGGGAAATCTAAATTCATGTTAGCCCTCTTCAATTTTTGAGCTCTAAAATTCTTGTGAGGGGTACGTAAGAAACCTACCTCTCCTCATTTTGGGAAAGCAAGTGTAGATGCCTAAATTTGGTCAAGAAAATCAAACAAAAAATGAAGTGAGAAAATCAAGCAAAATCATAAATTAATTGAATAATCAAATCCTTTGGATTAAATAAATCAAAAAGATCAATTAATTATGTAATTTATATTAATCAATTAATTTTATAGTTAAATCCAAATTAGTTCCAACCCATTCAAGGGTGCACATGGCTAAAGAAAATTAGATGAAGCAATTAATTTATTCATTTTATTCCTCACCCATCACATGGGACAAACCAAAATCAACCAATAAGGATTAAGGATTGGGCTCACATGGATCAAGCCCAAATTGATTCTCCATCACACATCTTTGAATTGCATCTTGACCACTCATTTTGTCTCTCTATTGGAAATCAACATTTAAATTGTCTCACCATTTGAAACCCTTAACTCAACTCAACCCTAATCATGACAAAATTAACTCTACCCCCTACCCTTGGGAAATCCTTTAAATAGAGGCCATTTTGAGAGAAAACCATATAACACACATTCATGAGCTAAGAATCATCACTATAAACATTTTGATTTAGAGGTCATAGCATTCAATTTGATTCAAATTTGCAAATAGTGATCAGTCTTGAAGCATTTTAGGATAATTTGAGCTAAATATGGTTAAATCACATCAAATAGCTTCAATTTCTCATTACTAGGACTATCATTAGTGGATGCTTAAGCTGAGAGCATACTATTTTCTTTCCTAGATAGAGAGCCATGAGATGCTCATAGTTCCTTTTGATTCAATTATCTTAATTTTGCATATTTTGAAGATGAAATGATAGTAACAATACTAATTTCATGAAGGTATGATTTTCCTATACACAAATTGTGCCCATCGTGGGGCTGCAAGCCTCATTTCTAACAATCTCATGAATTTTTGGTATGTTTAAGTGTGTTATTTGCAGGAATTGGCAATTTGCAGATAAAGTGACGTGTACAAGCATAAATCATGATGCCTTCACACAACAAAGTAGCGTGTACAGAAACTCTTATGTCTTATGTCTTATATTCTCTCAGTGCATCACACAGAACAAGTGACACATAAAAGCATAAATCTTGATGCCTTTACACAGCAAAGCAGTGCGTACAAAAACTATTTTGTCTCTTGTCTTACATTCTCTCAACGCCTCTGACAGAAAAGCAACATGTGACACATAAAGTTTGACGCATTTGCATAGCAAAGTGACACATAGAAGGAGTTTTCCAACACTTATTGTGCTATCTTTAAGCGCATTTAATTATGTTTTAACACTTTTTAGTTGTTAAGTAGTGCTCTGTAACTTTTAAATGGAGCTTAGAATTACTTAAAGCAATGCGTAAACAACATTAAAGAAGTGCTTTTCCACTTTTAAAATAGCGCATGCTACTATGTTTGAAATTTTTGCAAATTTTCAAAAGCCAACAAATTAATCAAATTTATTTGTCAATTTTCAAATGTCAAAGCATAGGAAGGTGAAGAAGCCTGCACTTCGAATTCACAAGGAGGAGAGAGAAATCAAGAGGTTGTTAAGGTTTGAGAAACAAAACCATAATGCAAATATTTTGGAAACTTTGAATGAAGACGCAAAGCTTTATGATCATTATGTCAAAATTGTAAAGGCTTACAAATCCAAGTATATTTCATTAAATTAAATCAATTTACCTTAAAATCTTTGAAATAGCATTAAATTTAGGTGAATTTGAACTTTGCCCTTTGGATTTGGTTTTTCCTCATTTTGTGTGAGTTGTGTTGGACTAATTTGTTGGAGGAAAGGATGGAAAGGAGATGGAACGATTGCCACTAGGTGAGTCCAAAATTGAAAAATAATATTAAAAAAAATCACCAAGTCTAGATAGCTTTGAAAAAGGTAAGATCCAAAACCTTTTACATTTGATCAAATTGTGGCAAGTCAAAGTTAAAATCTAGCATAATTTAAAAAGGGGATTTCAAGTCACAAATTAAAGCATTTCGTATGCCAAATTTGACATGCAAATAACCTAGGGAAATGAACAAACACTAAATTCAAAACCTCTTTGTTTGTGGAAGAGAAGTGCTAGGTATATGCTCTTCACTCTTTGAGTAAATAAAAAAGGCATACACACTTCGAATCCCTTAGTTTAAGAGGTGGTAATTGAACCTTTTTCTCTATTGTTTTTTGGAATTAGAGAATTAGTAGGGATATTATCTTCACCTTTTAGGTGAATCAAATTCCTAAACCTACCTATCCATATCATTTCTTGCTTTCAAATGAACATGTTAGATCTTTAGTGGGCCTACCTCCCGAGATTTTCCTTTTCGAGGATGGTGAGAGGGAAAGACCCAAGTGGGATACAACCATTTTAGCCATGGTAATCCAACCCACTATAAAATAAAATGCATTCATCCTTAATGGGGTGAGTGACAGAAAGGGTTAAGAACTGAACCTCCTCTAGTAGTCATTCGATATTGCACAAAATCTTGTTGTTATGCGTGTGGGAGGCCTCTATAATGGGGGATGAGACTCAAAACTTTTTGAATGAAAGATTAACTAAAACCTAGTTAAATTAGCAATGCCTACCTTTTAGAGAAATTTACAAGCCAAATTTGTCCGTGGGAAGATTGCTTGGAAGACTTTCTTGTTAATGACCTATGAAAATGATTGAGAACATACACTTTGTATTAGATTTAGGGATTAAAACAACAATTTTTTGTGTGTGTGTGTGTTGTAGTTGTTGATCTATCTTAAAAATAGAAAACATCCATCCAAATCTGATCACACTTTAAAAAAATTTAAAATTAATCAAAATGGGGATCAAAACAGTGACCCACTTATTTCAGGAATCTTTTAACGCGTATCAACATTTTTGCAATGCTTTTAAATAGAAAAGTAGCACGTAACAATAGAATTTTAATGCATGTGATCAGAAAAGTGATGCTTACAAATGTGTTTTGATGCATACTAATTACTAAGTAGCGCACCTAAATAGTCAACCAACGTGTTCTATCTTTCTAGATAGCACGTACACACAGGTTAAGCAGCACGTACTATCTCTGAAGTAGCGCTTACATAATGAGACACTAAAATGGTGGGTATCTCCCGGGTTTTTTGGAAATTTTCAAAATTATATTTGGATATCCTTTTCAGATTCCTTCATATCCAGTGCATTAGATAGGTCAAATCCTGTATAATTCAGGATGTCAAGAAATCTTCAAAGGAAAAATCAATCAATTGAAAAAGAGAAAAGAGATCAGATCATGAATCTATTTGAAGAATGAATAAGTCCAATGGAGGAGAACAATAATAATTATGATAAAGATCAAAATTATAATAAGGAAAACCAAGATCAAAATCTCCATAGGCATCAAAATGAAGAAGCAATTGAAGAGGAGGTTGAGGAGGCATCCCAAGATCCCATGTTTCTTGAAGTCATGAAAAACATTTTGGAAAGGGATAAAGAAATATATTTCTTAAACTTAACTCGATTAGGAGTTAAGCTTCCTCATAACTATGAGACATAAACCTTAAAGAAGGATGGGGAAAAAGAAAAGGATACATCCTCTAACAAGTACTCATTAAGATTACTTATTCTATTTCTCTATGATCATGATCCATCCATATCTCACTTTTTGTCAAACAAAGAGGCATTTAAGAACAACAAACCCATCTTCGATCATGAAGAACAATTTCATGACCATCCTAGTTTTGATCAAGAGAAGGGAGAGGAAGTTAGATCAGATTTTGGTAAGAGTTTTGTCTATCCATGAAACACCAACTGCAAATTAGATCATCATGATCTTGAAGCTCCAATATCATTGGTGAACTCAAACAAATCTAAATTTTCATTGGATAGATCATTTACTCCTTTGGGTAATCTTATGAATCAGCATTGGAAGAGCTCCTTGAAAGAAAGCTCATCACATTACCGCAAATCACTTCATGTAGTTTTGTATTCATGAGAAAATATTGTGCATATCATAAACATAATAAACATGAAAATTTATATTGCATGGAGTTGAAGAATAAAATTCAAGATCTCATTGCGGGTGACAGAATTGAAGTGCAAAATCCTAATGAGTCATCTAATGAAGAACAAGATACTACTCTCAAGCAAGATTTAGCCATGAACTTATGTCTAGTAATGGTCCACATGCAACCTCTAACTTTTCCATCATTCCCCCATCTCCTAAAGCTTCACACCCAGATACACCATCTCCTTCAAACAATAAACCTAAGGATGATACTTTCCACACTGTCTGTCTACCCTCAAGGGCTGCCTCTAAAAGAAACCCAAGCTAGTTTACATCTTGTTGCAAGTCTCTTCCATGATTGAAAGATCTTAGACCCTAAGCTTTCATTTTCTTCAATGCCTATCAAGCCTATTCAAAATGATCCTTTGTCATCCCTTCAAGAATCCCCTGTGAATTTTCAAAATCCTACATTATCCTTAGCAGTGGATCCATGTTAAGAAGCTAATTCCAAGTACGAAGAAACAAGTCTTAGCAAAGATCAAGATCAAGATACTATCCTATCCTATCCAATATTTGACCAAGATCCCATATCCATATAATCTCATGATGATCCCCTTGCACCCTTTCATTTCTTCCAAGCTGATATCCTTCCATCTCAAGAACAAAGTGCCCTTCCAAGCTCCATATCTTGTCCACTTACCAAGCAAGATCAATATTTCCTTTCCACCATTTCCAATGAACATATTAAAAATCAACAGCAAAATACCCTCTCTACATCATCCAAATATCCTTGTCAAGGTCAAAGTATCCCATTCAATCCTTTTCATACTCCTCCATATTCACCTCAAGAAACCATCATTCTTCCAAATCCCTTACATGATAATAAATCCCTTCAAACCTCAGTTGATCCCATCAAAGTTGTTCCTATGAAAGCTACTCATGATCCTATTGGTGTAAAGATACATCTTAAAGATGAGAACCTCGGCAATACAACTCACTCCAAAGATGTTGAAATTCCTTTCACAGCTTATCTCCCTCCATTCAAACGTAAGCATCAGCCTTCACCATCCTCCAAATTCATTTTGGGTTCCTATATCCCAAAACTAAAGGCTTCATCCCTTCCATCTATATTGGGTCCCTATATTCCTCCATCAACCATCCCTAGCTCTCCATTCGCTTACCCTACCATGTATTTGTTAGAGTAAAAAGGTATTTTCACTTATTAATTAAATCATTATTGATATAATTATTAAGTCACCTTTTTATCTCTAGTTCACTTAAGCTAAACTTTAGGCATGCAATAATTAATTCTTTTATTAATTATTCATGCAACCTAGGTTTCTCCACCCTTCTTAAGGTTTTGATCTCCTTTATTAGGATTGATCACTTTGTAATTATCAATTCTTTTATAATTCCCTCATTTCTCTCTCTAATTGAATATTTTTCATCTTTCAGATCTATATGAGTTTTGTCTCCATTCTTTTCCTCTGTGACGGGTATTTTGTTGCAGGTGATCTTGGCTTATGAATTATTTGAATTGTAACATGGTATCAGAGCCTTGCTGGAGCAGCCCGTTCTTAGGTTTTTTGAAGATTTTTTGGAGCGCTGAGGTTTTCAAATTTTTAGATCTATTTGTGTGGATTTGGAGGGGATTTTTTTATTTGGAGCACTTTGGGCACAAACTAACCTCATGGATGTGCTCAAAATTCCCAAAAACCCCTATTTCCATATAAGGCACGTCCAATTTGAGCAAAGTTTCCATTTGAGGCAAAAACAATTTTGCATGTGCCCATTTTCTAGGCACAGAAATTGAGGAAACGAACCAAAAAAAACACGTGATTTTCGAGGCGGTGAACAAATTTTTTTTGTTTTTTTTCATATCTTTTTTTTTGGTACCTCCACCAATTTTGACCTCCTATAGGTTTTTTTCTCATAACGTGAGAAAACGGAGGCATTTTTTGCCAAACAAGATATCGTCGGAAAGATGGTTCCAAGCCCAACCCAATTTTCAAAGTTTTGTTTTTTTCATTTTGTCATATTGTAGGGTTTTTTTCTGGTCAAATTTAGGGTTCCATTTTGCACTCTGGTTTCCATAACTTTCTCCTCTGGACTCCATTTTTTCAACTTTTGCATGGCATCAGAAAGCTAGTTTTGTTCTCCTTCTTGTATGGGTCTCATTACCAAAATCTACTCCAAGTATATTTGTATGCACCCTAAAATGGTCGCCTAGACTATGGGCCCCATTTATTATTTTATCAATTTATCAAATTTCTGAATCAATGCTTTGAAACATTTTCAATTCAAATCAATTTCCTTGATCAAATTGTA
>MU224609.1:717516-736686 GCA_018584345.1 Thuja plicata | reverse complement strand
GGCCTTCATTTTACATTTTTACACATCCATGACTAGAGAGCTATGGATCGATATTTGAGGCCTCATTCTTGAGCAACCTTGAATGGAATGATTCATAGAAGTGTGACACAATTATAGCACACATTATTATATTCAATTTTTTGTGTTTTTGCATTATGGTGGATATCTTGGATGTTTCAGGTCATGGGATCATTTTATGTGCACGGGATGACTCCATATTAGCTATTCTTCATGTACCTACAACTTTTTTTCATTCCTAGATATTGTAGACATTTTTTTCTATAGTATTTCTTTTTTTCTTGCAAACACATTAAGATAAAGTGCCATCATGCATGCTTGGGATCCCACACATTTTGTGCATGATTGTACTCACACTATATTATAAAGTGTCGTGGGGGGTTCATTGAACCTTATTCAAGTGATTGTTCCTTCCACGACATTAGCCTCATGTGTTTCAGTGATTGATCATCCTCAACATCATACTTTATTTGTGCTTGTACATTATTCATCATGCAGTTATTCTTGGTAGTCTCTCAGTGCATTTATTATACCTCTCCTTGATCAACATTATGGGGGGTATTTCCTATTGGTTCTATATATTTCCTTGGTTCGATGGAGTGAGATATGTTTTTAGTTTTTGTTCTTATATACTAGGCGGATGCAATGGCCGGTGTGTGTGTATTTTGTGGATCTACTAGCTGAAACACAACACTTCAATATGTCATTGCATTAGTGAAATAACATGAAATATCAAAGAAAAAGCACATATATGTCACCAAAATTGACATATTGCTCCCTATCTAAGAAATGTATGAAATATGCTATAATTACCCTCAGATTATGCATAAATGAGTGACAACATCATGCTTAGAATGGAAGATTTAATCTAAATGCAAGCTAAAATACTCAATCAAAGTTCATTTTAGAGCTCCAATTGAAAGATTATAACAATGCTAAATGTTAGAGCTAAAATGCAATAAGAAAATCTTTGAGAATATGAGCAGCATAAGTTTGCAAATGAATTCTAAAATTAGGGGCCCATTGAGCTCAAAATTCATTCCATTTATAGAATAATTTGAGGAATGAGAGGTTAGGATTGAAAGTTGAAGAGAGGTTAAGATTGAATCTTTGGTGATCCATGTGAGGTGATCCAAGTGATTTAAATCTCATTGGCTAGGGAATTGACTTTCCCTTTTGAAAGTGAGGAGTTGTACTTAGGATTTATTTAATTCCTTGTAATTAATTACCCTAGCCATGTATTTGATTGTTTTTTATTTAATTGATTTGATTTGATTTAACTGGCTAAAGCAATTAATATAATTTAGTGATAAGATCACTTAGGAGATTAAATTTGATTTAAATGAATTATGCCAATTAATTGAAGAATTGTCTTGACATAATTAGGGTATGATCACACTTAGGGAAAATAGGGTCTATGGTCAGAGAAGACCAAATTAGGGTGGTTACATTTTCCCCTCTTTGAATTGATGTGCGATCAGCGCATTGATTCAAAGAAAGTTTTGATGTTGACTTTAGAAAGTTTGAGAATTCCGCACGTGATTAAATGAAATGTCTAATCAGATCATTCTCTCACTTGATTGAGCTAAGACTGATAATATTGACTTTGAACATGATTTAAAAAAGGTAAAAAAAGATCTTGAAGATACCAATTATGAACCTGATTGAATGAGAATTGATAATACTGACGCCAAACTTGATCGAACGAAGGTCAGTACGAAGCTGCTAGGAGCTCTGAGGTATCAATTCTAAACTTAATCAAATGAGAATTTATAATACTAATGTTAAAATTAATCGAACAAAGGTTAGTATGAAGCTTCTAGGAGCTTAATAAAGATCTGATAATATGTAGACATAGATATCCAGCTTGTGAGAACCGAATCCTTCTATCCAACAGAAGGGAAACTTCCATGCCCCTAGTCTTTTGATGATGAAGTCATTTTAATGCTTTTTAAGCAAGAATTTTAATGATTTAAGTGTGATCATGCCCCCTCAGGAATGAAATCGAAGGAAAAATAATAAAATCCCTCTTTATAATGATATATCACTTGAACTGATCAATTGGATCGAGAAAGAATCAACTAGAAGGAATGAAGAAGCGAAGGTGTGTTAAGAGAAAACATAATTTTACCAAGTTAACTACATTAAAATGTGAATTTTGAATCTGATAAAATGATGTATGACCAATATTTTGATGAATAATGTGTAATTTGATGATAGATAACCTGAAAAACTGATTGTGTAAAGCCTGCCAATCATTTTTGGAACATGTATAGCAATTCTGCATTTTTGGGAAGTTGTCGCAAAATGTGTCCTATGTTGTTGAAAACCTCGCTTGCATGTTCAATTTTGTTCCCGATAGATTAGAAAGAAAAAAATTGAATTTTGATAGTCTGAGAGGAGTTCTGGAGCTCCTAAATAGCTCAAAAAGTTCCATATATATCCCAAAATTCACTTTTTACCCATTCATTTTTACTTTTGTCTTTAGTAAATTTAGAGCTCTGTAGAGAAGATGGTGGTCCCCGTGGATAAACATCAATTTTAGCTTCTTCATTGACATCAGTGCCTGGCCAATTATGCATCACTAGTGAGTACCTCAAAACCTACATTTCCATGTTTTATGTTTTTCATTCTATCCACTTTTGCAAGAGTTATTGAGCTTTGAATTCTGCATCGCACCCCGTGTATGGGATCGGGTCTAATTAATCCCATGTCGCATCTCATTTTCTCCCAAAATCCTATGTCACATCTCGTAAATTTTGGATCGCACCATGTTTTCAAATATTGCATCACATATGGTAATTTTTATTAAACTTTGAAGTTTTTCACATCCTGTGGAAACAGGATCGCACCATGCGGCCCATGTCACATCCTGTTAAAACAAGATCATTTCCCATATGCCCCATCACATCCCAGAAATCTTATATCATATCCCATATAAAGGATCGCACCCTATAAAATAGAGTCATTTTCGGTTTAGGAGTTAGGTTTTTTCTATTTCTGACTATCTTTCTCCTTTTGAAGACCAAAAATACTTATCTAATAGCTTTTCTGAGTAGTTTCTTTAGTGAAAATACTAAATTGAACATGTATGTGCATTGTGTTGATAGATTGACATTGAGGTAGTTTCATTTTGAGGTCCCTGTCTAGGTCAGGTCCTTTCTTTGTCATGATCATTGACAGATGTCGAGCTACAGATCATAGCTTGAGTAGGCTTAGCTGCACTTATAGGTTTACCCGACATCAGGGTGAATTGGGGGTTGTTGACTGCGCTTACTAAGAGATGGAATTCAGAGAACAACACCTTTCATCTCCCGACCGGTGAGATGACCATCACACCTGAGGACATATGGTATATATTACAGATTCTAGTGATCGGTCGGGAGGAACATTTTGAGTCATGTTCTGCTAAAGCCATTGCATCAGCTCAGAGATTCTTTGGAGATCATACCATAGTGCATCAGTATCTAACCTGGGATCATATGTGTGATCATTATGATTGGTTACCTATATATCTAGCTAGTTTTATTGGAGGCATCCTCATGCCTGATAGAGGACAACATGGTTTTATGTGTGGTTGGGTAGATACTCTAGAGCAGATGATTGGGGCATCCCACAGATTCGCTTGGGGTAGCTGTATATTAGCCCACATATATCAAGAGCTTCACGAGATAGTATATCGGTATTCCCGCAGTATGGTTGTAGGGACTTAAGTTTTGCAGATCTGAGCCTGGGAGCATATCCCTGTGACACGTCTGATTGTTGACAAGCAACAAGCGGTTCAGCAGCCTTATGTGTATATGTATTTTGGATTGATTCAGCAGCCCCATCTGGGCAAGGTAGAGTACTAGCACCGATTATTTGATGATATGACTATTGTGATCTAGCGACCATACCTTGATTGTGAGGAGTGAGCTACAAATAGGTGACAGATGCCATATTTCTTTCATAGTAGGTACTTGATAGACCGTACTAGATACATTATAGAGATATTTCTTGTTACACGTGTTCTGAGATAGTATGGCCACATACAGGGCAGATGTCAAGATATGTTAGTATATGCCTAGATCTATGATTAGGAGCCACTTTGGGGAGTAAGATTGGTATATGAGACTGCTCAGCAGGCTATTAGTCAGATAATTGCAGTTGCGCCATCTTGAAAGGGTGAATCAACTAATTGATCTGTGAGGACTTGTCCTTTAATAGCCCTTCTGTCTACATACTCAATATCAACTTTTCTTAAAATCAAGACCCACTTTGCTAGCCTTCCTGTTAATGTTGTTTTTCTTAAGAGATATTTAAGAGGTTCTATCTTTGCAATAAGCTTTACTATATGGGATAGCATGTAGTGTCTCAATTTTTGTGATGCAAAGACAATTGCTAAGTAATATTTTTCAATTATACTATAATTGAGTTCATAAGACACCAGGGTCCTACTGATATAGTAGATTTCTCTTTCCTTTTTATTTTCATCCTCTTGTGCTAGCAATACTCCCAGCAATGTATTCATAGTTAAGATATATAGGAGTAATGGCTTTCCATGAATGGGAACCATGAGAATGGGAGGAGTAGCCAAGTAATCCTTTAATTCTTTGAAGTTGTTTTCACAATGTTCATCCCATTTGAAGGTAACACCTTTATGCGACAATTTAGTGAAAGGTTGTGCTCTGTCTGCTAGTTGTGACATAAATCTCCTGATGGATTGGATCATTCCTTGCAGTGTCCTCATTTGACTAATATTGCGTGGAGGTGACATTTCTTGTATAGCTTTTAATTTTTCAGGGTCTACCTCAATTCCTTTTGTTGATACAATAAACCCTAGGAGCTTCCCTAATTGGACTCCAAAGGCACATTTCTTTGGATTAAGCCTGAGTTGAAATTGTTCCATGTAATCTAGTATCTTTCTTAGGTCTTCAATATGAGTAGTACTTGTTTTTTACTTGTCTAAGGTATCATCCACATAATCTTCCATGTTTTTATGTATCATATCATGGAAGATTGTTGTCATAACTCTTTGGTATGTAGCGCCAACATTATTTAATCCAACTGGCATGACGTTCCAGCAAAATTTTCCTCATGCGCATGTGAATATTGTCTTCTCTTGGTCCTTGGGAGAAATCTTAACCTTGTTATAGCCTGAGAATCCATCTATGAGTGAGTACATCTGATAGCTTGTTCTTAGATCTATAATCATATCAATGTTTGGCAGTGGGAAATCATCTTTAGGACATGCTTTGTTTAAGTCTCTAAAGTCTGTGCAAATCCTGATAGGTCTGTGAAAATCTTGATAGATTTATTTGTTTTAGATACCGGTACCACATTAGAAATCCATCCTACATAAGAAATGACTCTTATGAATCCAGCTTTCAATAGTTTTTCTAGCTCTGATTTCACTAGTAATGCAACATAAGGATGCATCAGTGTAAGACCATGCAAAGTTGATCTTTTTCTCTTTCAAGAACTCAGTAAATTGTATATTTTCCTCTTTTGATAAGAATTGTGCCAAGTGAATAAATTTAGGAACTTTTTTTGTTCCCAATTTAACTGGTTGTGTCGGTTCTATCAAAATTGAAGATCTTTCTTGAAAGTTCTTAGTGAGGATATCAAGCATCTCATCTTTTGGCACCTCTGGGAGGTTTTCACCATCAGATAAATCTTTTATTTTTACTTTTTTAGAATCTGATACTACCACAATGTGGTTTTCACCATCAGTTCTTTTCTTCTTTTTATTTTTCAATTTGTGACTAATAAACTTGATATCCTCCTCTGTCATGTTTATGCTCCTTACATTGGTGGAAGAAGGATAGGGTTCACAAGCATTTACGTAACAAGCTAAAGTATAGTCATTGGGAAAGTTCATGATAGGAGTAGGATCTGAATTAGTCCAATCAATTAATTCAAGGTTTATCAAGGATAATGATTCAGAGTTTGGTAAGGAAAGCATCGCGTCAGAGTCAAAACTATTAACTAACAAGACATGTTATGTTAAGTTAGCTTCTACAGCGTTCAGATCATCAAGAGTCAAATCGTCATTAATAGGGTCATTGTTAGTAATATGTTGACCTAACTCTAGCGAATCATCAGTTGAGCTTTCTTCTTCTTCTCTCATTAAATTTGAACGCATAGCTTGTATCCTTTGAATTTCCTCTAGACCTAGTAAAACACCAGTATCTCCATCAAAAATCCTAGGTAGTGGTATCTCATCTGATTCTGGAACAACAACAGTGTTAGGGGAAGTGTTAGAACTCTCTCCTCTCTCCAATAGAGATGCAAATTTTTGAATCACATCTACCTCAATGTTCATGATATCATCAAACATGTTATCCCATTCATAATCATGTGAGTCTATTATTTCATCATCAGATCTGTTTAGAAACTCAGCAATAGTTACCTGATGTACCCTATTAGCCACTTGTAGATCAAAGTGAGGTAATCTAGGACATGTGAAATTGTGACCAACTACCCCTAGTTAGGATGTAAATCTTATGGTTGGGGTATTTCTTTAGGAGTTTCTTCTATCAATGGGACTTCTAGAGAGTCTTCTGTTGTTTTCTCTACTTCTTGGATATCATTTTGTGGTAATAAAGGAACATGAGTCTCTTTTTGTGCTATAAAAGTAGGTACATATCTTTCTCCTTGATATTCAGGATACTTTGTACCAATATGCAATAATCTCTCATAGGTCCATGGTTCCAATGTTGTTTCTTCTTCTTCATCATAACTTCCTTTATCAAAGATTGGACCATCTCTTGAAGTAGGGTTTTCAGAATTGTTATTGAAACCTAATCATGTTTTGTCTTTAGTGTTTCTGAATTCCATGTGTATTGGTTCAATAAGTCCTTTTCCTTTATCTCCTAAAGGTCCCTTCCCTTTATATCCCATTTTTTACGAAGTTCATATCCTTTACCATACTTTCCTGGGGATATCTCCACATGTTTTACCTCATTTTCCCTTTATTAGGTTAAGAGTGCATATGTTCAACCCTGCACCTCCATATATCTATACACATTTGACATGGGATTTGTGAATCAAGACTTCAATGTGTAGGGGTTGGTTATGCGTATGAGTCAAGGATTTGTCATCTTCTTCTGAAAAAGATAGGTAATGTGGAGCTGAGATATGATTAACCATTTCCTAGAACTTGTCTACATCAATGTCTTTTGGAATATTTGCAGAATGTAGGGCTTGTTTAGGAACTTCCCTATGCAATGAAGAGATCTTTAGTAGCTCAAAGATAGAAATTTGAGCTAAGGTTCTTTGTAGTTCATCTACCAAGTTATAGTTTGCAGATGGAATTGTAACTGTTTGTCTTGCTACTGCTGGTTTGGGAATTGTAACAACAAGTATTTTGGAAGATGTCACTTGTTTGGATGAGGATTGTGCTCCTTTGATTGTGACTTGTGCTTGGCTTCGATTCATGCATCTAATTGTGGGAATGTGTCTTTAGCACCTTTAATAGTGATCACATTGATTGATTTGCATTTAATGTCCAACACATTTATCACATTGTCGTTATTGGAGTAGGTGTAATTCACTTCATTTCCTTTTTCTTTAAAAGCTTCCCCTTTTTTTTATTTAGGGAATGGTTTGTTAAAAGTTGTATGGTCTTCATTAGTGGTATGTCCTTCCACTTTGATTTTACCTCCTTCAATAAGGTCTTGTATAATGTATTTAAGCTTAACATAGTTATTATTCTTATGTCCCTTGTTTTTATGAAAGACACAATAAGAATTGTCATCCCACCATCTTGGTTTAACTTCTGGCTCCCAAGGTTTTGAATCGGGAATTGTGAGGACTTTATTATCCAAGAGTGTCTTCAAAACTGTCTCAAGAGGTTCTCCCAATGGAGTAAATGTTCTTTGAGGTATAGTCCATGGTTTTCTCTTGTTATTCTCATTGTTTTCTCTTAGTATTGTGGTGGTTACCTTAGCTTCTTTGTTTGCTTGTAAGTTTTTTCTTAGATTGAACACCACTGGTTTAGGATTAGCATTGAATGCGTCTACCACTCCATCATTAACAATGTTCTTGTTTTGTTTCCACCATTTAGGCTTGTTGTTGTAGTTTGTAGATTTGTTATCACTTTGGAGTGTGATTTCTCGTTATTTAACCATGACATCTTTGGCACGAATGGAATTCTTAATCATCCTATCAAAGCTTGGTGAATCTTGCATTTGCATTGCATAGTTCATTTTAGGTACCAAGTTGTTAATAAAGATTTCTATCTTTTCTAATTCGGGTATTTCTCTTGAGTACCTAGCAAATATTTTCCTCCACCTTTGTAAAAATTATGTAAAGGTTTCACTGGTTTGTTGTTTTGTGTTGCATAGGTCGATCATGGCTACATTATGTTGTATATTATAGGAGTAATGTTGGAAAAAAAACATTGAATTAACTCCTCAAAATACTTCACACTTGGTGTGAGTTTGGAGAACCACCCCATAGCATTTCCGCCTAAACTTCCCAGAAATAGCCTCATTGGGTATGTAGGTTCATGCATGTACTCAATGCTTAGATCACAAAACTCTCTCACATGGTCATGTGGTTCAGTTTCTCCCATGTACTTTTCATATTTTGGCCTTGCCATGTTGGGAGGAAATGGAACCATGTTGATACTCTTATCAAAAGGAAATGGACATATGTGGTCCAAAGAGTATTTTTTTGTTGGTTTGACCTTTTCTTGTTTGAGTGTTGCAAGTTCGGCTTGCATTAGGGTCAATTGTTTGGTGAGAATAGAAATAGGTGTCGGTACCTCTTTCTCCTTTAGTCTCTCAATATCATAATATTTAGGGAGTTTGACTCCAAGAGATGCTAGATGTAGGAGTATTTGTCCTAGTCTTCACCAATGATTCTTTCCAATGTCCTTTGGAATTTTCTACTTTGTCTTAGCTTTTTGTACTCTTCCTCGGGTATGTCTCCATCACTATCTAGGTCAAACAAAGGATGGGTGATGTGTTTTTCTTCTTCACTACTATTGTCTTGATCTTTTTGGTTTTGTCCATTTTTATATTCCTCAAAAGCTCTGCTCCATTCTTTATGAGGAGCGCCCATTGTGGGTGAGTCTTGATTGAATAGGGGATTATGAGATGTCTCTCCTTGATGATATTGTAGTAATATAGGAGGTACTTATGATTCATCAACAAGATACTTGTTGCATCTTGTGTTAACCATGAAAGATGGATCTCAACTTTGTCAAAGTTTTCCAATAGTGTCAAATAGAGTCTCAAATTTTCCAAGTAAGTGTGTCCAAGTAGAATTTTGTTTGTGTTTGGTGGAAGTGAATGACTTCAGCATCAGAGGGTTAGAATTCCCTAATAGTGAGCTGAGAATCAAGAGGTTTTGATAAATGAGAAGACCACACATTTTGAGACCAATTATGAGATTCCAAGAGGACATGCAAGGTAGATTCCTAAGAAAGTTGTGAAATAGCAAGAGGTTGACTAGCAAGAACAACGGGACCAGACTGAAGAGCCAAAAGGGTATCCAAAGGTACTAAATTTCTCTGAGAGACACTTGTGTAAGGATCCACTATCCTAGATGTGACTCCCTAAATGTGAGGCTTGATTTTCCAAATGCGAGCTTTTGCTTTACCAGATGTGAGCTTTGATTCCCTGGATGCGAGCAAGTTCCCTGCATGCAAGCTAGGAATGACAAGAAGTGATGAAATACCCTGGATGTGAGCTAATGCAACTAGATGCAAGCTAAGACTGACCAAAAATGAGCCTTTGATGGTTTTGAGATTTTTTGTCAATTTTTGTCTTGAAATACGTGAAATTTGTCTAAGAAAAGAGGTTTTCTGATACTTTCTAGTGAGTTGTAAATGACATGTATGTCAGCTAATGAAAATTATTGCTTGTTTTAGGATTTATCTTTTTAGTGAGTCTTTTGGACACATCAAGTAATGTTCTTTTGTTAAGGGTAATCAAAAACTTTCCCTATTCCCTAGATTCTAAGCATAGAATGAAAATCTTTGCTCGTAGACTCAGGTACACACTCACATGCTAATCAAAATACAACCATCACCAAGCACACAATGGCTCTAGTCATGATGTCATATTAGCCGACTCCTAATGCAAGTGAGGGCATGAAATGATGAGTATCTTGGGGTAATTACTATTTGCCTTGCACAAACATTATCACCCTTTTGGAGATAGATCGGGTTTGCTTTCACTACAAGTGTTTATTATGTTGGGCCATCCATTCACAATTGTCTCCCATAGAATTATACAAGAAAAAAAATTAAGGCATATAGCCCTATGAGTACTCAAATGTGTGTAGTCTCGCAAGCAAGATTCAAGTGGCTCTGCTCTACACACAATCAAGAATGTTCAAGGAATGATGTCAAAATTCCAGGAACAAAATTAACTACGTCTTCTGAGGCTTTGGCCTACAAGGAAACATATTTATTATAGTGAGTTGGAAGGGTTGGCATAAACCTGTCCTCACTTGGGTCATCCCGGGAGATTTTTTCCTCAATCGGCAGGCCCTCTAACATTTTTGAATGCAATGAAAAGTATTGGCAAGCTTAGGAGTCTAGATTTTTTATTCTTCAAAAGAAGAAGAGAATACTCTCCTATTCCATGCCATTTTCTCCCACAAACACTCCAAACATGTTCATTTCCTCAAACTACTTCACTCAAAACTCAATCTCCCATGACGAGTCTTTGATTCCTCCACTTGGAAAGAAGAACAAATCCTCTAGTGAGACTAAGTAGTAATCTTCAGTTTGACTTTAAGTTCCTATTTTAATAAAGCATAAATCATTTGGAAAGAAAATTTGTGTTGTTCAATTTCTCCAAATTAGGTGATTTTCTTGTTCATTTACTTTTCCCAAAATTAGAAAATGAATTTGCTTTGTTCAATTTTCCACAAGATTTAGTGCTTTGATTATTCTATTACTATCCCAAAAGAATTATACAATTGAACTTGTTCATTTAACCACAAGATTTAGTGTTTTGATTGTTCAATTACTATCCAAAAGATTTAGACAATGTGAGTTTTCTTTGTTCAATTTACTCCAAATTCTTCTCAAATCTTAAATTGACTTTTGAGTTTATGATTTTCCTTAGAGGAAAAGAGCATAATCCTCTGGTTAATTTAGTAAGTGATGGGAAAATGTACTTAATTTTAAATCTTTGAATAAATGAAACTAAATTGAACAATTCTACAACCTGCAAACCACAAGTTAGTAGTTACTTTCCACCTTTTTGAGAAAAAAGGCTCTGATAGCAATCTACAATCAAAAGTTAGGTTGTTTAAAGGAAAGAAACAGACAAGGTCACAAGATTAGTGGTTAGATATTTCAATTTCAAAATCAAATAACCAGATGTGATTGTCTTTCCTAGATGCGAGCCTAGATATCCTGTATGCAAGGCCCTTTCCTAAATGTGATGCTTTGCACAAAAGGCGATACAAAATCTTACCAAATACGATCCTTTACCATATGTGATATATAAATCACCAAATGTGAGTTTAGAAACTCGGGATGTGATCTGATTTCCCGTATGTGAGGCCCTTTCCTGAATGCGAGCTTGGATCAACTAAAGGCAACTCTAAACCTAGAAACAGAGAGTAAAAATGATTAGAAAATGAGGTAAAATATGAGGATCTACCCCATGGTGGCCTCCAGAAATGTGTGTATTTTGTGGATATGCTAGTTGCAACACAACACTTCAATATGTCATTACATTAGTGAAATAACATGAAATATCAAAGGAAAAGCACATATATATCACCAAAATTGACATATTGCTCCGTATCTAAGAAGATTATGAAATATGCTATAATTGCCCTTAGATTGTGTATAAATTAGTGACAATATCATGCTTAGAATGGAAGATTTAATCTAAATGCAAGCTAAAATACTCAATCAAAGATCATTTTAGAGCTCCAATTGAAATATTATAACAATGCTAAATGTTAGAGCTAAAATACAATAAGAAAAACTCTAAGAATATGAGCAGCATAAGTTTGTAAATGAATTCTAAAATTAGGGGCCCATTGAGCTCAAAATTCATTCCATCTATAGAATAATTTGAGGAATGAGAGGTTAGGATTGAAAGTTGAAGAGAGGTGGAGATTGAATCTTTGGTGATCCAAGTGATTTAACTCTCATTGGCTAGGGAATTGACTTTCCCTTTTGCAAGTGAGGAGTTGTAATTAGGATTTATTTAATTCCTTTTAATTAATTACCTTAGCCATGTATTTGATTTTTTTTATTTAATTGATTTGATTTGATTTGATTTAATTGGCTAAAGCAATTAATATAATTTAGTGATAAATCACTTAGGATATTAAATTTGATTTAAATGAATTATGCCAATTAATTGAAGAATTTTCTTGACATAATTAGGGGTATGATCACACTTAGGGAAAATAGGGTCTATGGTCATAGTAGAACAAATTAGGGTGGTTACAGCTGGTACCTATGCATTTTGATGAGATGGATCATTTACCATATGGACACTCTTTCATTCCTATTTTGGAGGCTTCAGACTTAGTGTTTTTTGCCATCTATATCTTTGAGTTTTAATATTTTCCTTGTTTGTCATCCTGATTTGAGTAGTGTCATTTGAGGGCACTCATACAGATTACATCAGTTCTTTGACAGTGTTTGCAGTTTCATGGTTCTGAGGTGTTCTACATTTTCTTATTTTGATCATCTCTTCAGACTTTGGTGCTTTTTCCATCTGTATCTTGAAGTTTTTATGTTTGCCTTGTTTTCCATCCTTATTCAAGCAATGTCATTTTAGGGCACTCATGTAAATTACAGCCTTCTCTACCTGATCTTTGTTCCTATTTTCTGGGACTTTCCCTAGTTTGGAGGCTTCTTTAGTCCTTCACTAGGCCTCCTCTCTTTTCAGAGAAGGGTTTTTTCCAATGGGTTTTCTCCTTTTCTCCTCTTTACAAATATTTTTTGTACTTGGGTACCTGATCAAGCCTTGTTGTCAGGACCCATTTCCTACTTTCAGTAGTTGTTTCTAGGTTTTTAGCTTCTCCCTAAGTTTATCTTAAGGGAGGTGTTAGAGTAAAAAGGTATTTTCACTTATTAATCAAATCATTATTGATTTAATTATTAAGTCACATTTTCACTTATTAATTAAATCATTATTGATTTAATTATTAAGACACCTTTTTATCTCTAGTTCACTTAAGCTAAACTTTGGGCATGCAATAATTAATTCTTTTATTAATTATTCATGTAACCTAGGTTTCTCTACCCTTCTTAGGGTTTTGATCTCCTTTATTAGTATTGATCACTTTGTAAATATCAATTCTTTTGTAATTCCCTCATTTCTCTCTCTGAATGAATATTTTTCATCTTTCAGATCTATGTGACTTTTGTCTCCATTCTTTGCCTTTGTGGCAGGTATTTTGTTGCAGGTGATCTTGGCTTATGAATTCTTTAAATTCTAATAGTATCAAGATCAACAAAGGCACACATACTTGAAGAATTTCCAAACACCAATCCATATGAACCCTCCATTTTATTCCTATTCACCCCCAATTCCCAAGTCTTTTGGAATTCATTTGGATGCCCAACATAAAAATCAGAAATCCAAGAATCCACATGTGTATAAATTTCAATATGTTCCATCTAATTGACATGTGAATGAAAAGAAAAAGGAAATATCAAAGAGACCACAAAGGTCCACCAAGCAAAAAGAAAAAACAAAGAAAATATGGGTTCCAAAATCCCTCATTAAAGAAATGCATTCTAAAGCATCACAAAAGAAAGAAAAATCAAAGACTATGTGGATTCCCAAGTCACTTTTGAAATACTTTCACACAAAATAAAAATCAAAGTTGACACTCAAGCTTCCAAAGGATTCCACTCCATCTCCTTCTAGACATTTTCCACTTTCCAAGTCTACTTTGGGTTCCTATATCCCAAAATCCACTATCTTAGATACATCCTCACCTCCTTCATCCATTGTTCCTCCATCATTCCACCACCCTTCAAAGTGTGTGTCAAAGTTGATCCTGCCGAAATTTCCATCCATAACATACCTGCTTCATATCATCATATCCATTATCCAACACCTAATCTCCATCTTTCCATCCCTCTTATCCAATATATGGCATAAAACCTTAACCACCATCTACCTTTATCCTTCATATATATCCTTTATTATCACCTTATCAACATCTTTGAGTATCCTAGCCATAGTGATGGTTTATTATAACATATCTTTCAGAAGAGCATTGTCCAAAGATCCATAAGTTGGAAAAATATTGAAAAAAAAATTAAAAAGAAAAAGAAAAAGTTCCTTGGTGAAAACCTGGTAAATAAGCGCCTTGGTAGAAAAAGTAAAGAGAAATAAATTCATCCTATGGTGAAAACCACTTCTTATGATGCCTTGGACAAGTACCATGATGAAAACCTAGCAAACAGGCATCATGCACATTTCCTCCCTCTTACACTCTACACTTGGGGGCAAGTTTCATCCATGTTATCCTCCATCTTCCTACCATTTATCTTACTTGCATCCATATTCTCTCTTTCACCTTTGATCTTGACAAGGTTGAACATATCCATGAGTACCAAGTATCTGGACATCCATTATCCTTTCCATCAACTTATTCACTTGTTGCATCCATGGTACCCTATCATGATCTTGCTTATCCCAAATCTATCTTCATTATTCCTAAGTAGTCTTTCAATAATCCCAAACCATCCCCTCATAGCCTCCATCACCCCTTTATCTTGATTAGGATATCATATCCAAATTGACCCTTTGGTCTTGATTGAAATGAAGGACATAAAATGCAAAAAAAGCTCTCAAAAAACTTCTTGACATGTCCACTCTTTTGGACCACCCACTTTCATGACATTAGGTCATTATCCTTTATTTAGCACTGCATCATTGGCTTTTTTTTCTTATCCAAAACACGCTTCATATTGCTATATCATTTTTCCTTAGCCTGGGTAATCTTAAGGAGATGGTCCTACGAGTCACATTCACTACACATACTTCATCCATCATTGCCTATCCATTTCTGATATGTCATCTTTCTCATCCATATGTCATGTCCTATACCTTGCTAGAGATTGGGGGCAAACCAATGTGATCTTGTTTGAGAGCTGGTAATCTTTTTTGAAAAAAAAAACCAAAAAAAAATCTAAAAAAATAAAAAATTCTAAAAATAGAATTAAAAAAAAAAAATCCAAAAAAATAAAAAATAAATAAATAATTCTAATAAAATCCAAAAAAAATTCCAAAAATCTAAAAAATAAAAAATTCTTTAAAAACCAAAAATCTTTAAGTCTCGGAGCTGCATTTGCATACATCAAATCTTTCGTCATAATTTTGAGATTTGCTCAAGTCTACAATCTTTCTATCCAACTGGAGGCACAATCAAAAATTAGTGAGCTCATCAAGATAGGCACCAATTCACACGAATCAAAGCATCAAACTACAACAATTAGACACTCGAACCTTTGATTTACATTATTGTTTGATTCTTATTAGATCTTGACACAACATAATCCTTGACCTTCATTGACTTATTATTATCAGGATTAAAAATAAGCAAAAAAACAAAGGATCAAAATGGATGAAATTCTATTTAAAATATGGATACAACAATAGCACTAAAGTTTGATGAGATATTGAATTTTCAATTCATGTCTTTCTAGCCAATCAATGATGTTCAACCAGACCATCAATGATGAGAGCATGATATTTTTTTTATTGATTTATGTGTGATTGCTTTTAAGGTTGATTCATGGAAGTATGTAAACTTGTCTAAGGACATGATCATCAAAGAATCGTCGAGGACATTTACATATGGAGTGGATTCAATCTCTGTCTGTTTACGCAAAAGGATACCTTGGTCATTTAGATATTTCGTGTCTTAATGCCAACATCCACTTGCAACATTGAATCTGATGAAAGTGGTATTCATATTCTCATAGTTTGCAAATCTAACCAATGAGGGTTGTATCATTTTTCGTTGTTGAAATATGAAGGAAGGAGGTGTTCAGATCATCATGGTTTGCAAATCTAACTAGTCAGGGTTGTACCTTTTTAGGTTCCAAAAATCTCAATGATGAAAATATCAAAATCCATGCATTCTTTGCAAAAGTGACAGTTAGTTGCATTCATATAGATCAATCTTGCATTGTAGTTATTGTGGTATTTTCCCAAAAGGGGGTGGAAGTTAATCATGGTTATATCATCAAATGTCTGATCCATCAAATGATCAATGCTACATCAAGGATATCATCACTATGCATCTGCTCACCTAAGGGAAATCTAACCATATGATCATCTAGGGGAAACCTAACTTTGTTAATCACCTGCACCTATATCTGCACCTGAATCATATCAAATGACCATATATATAAGCCTCCCACTATTAATGTTCCAAAGGAAACCTAATTTTTGCAATCAAATCAAATATCAATCAGTCAAATCATCCACTTGATAATTTAACATCAATCATTTATCCTATCATCTCTTTGCTAATCTTGAGCACATCAAATTTCCTAACTCTAGATCTTGAGGAAGGAAAGTCAATCCATCAAACTAGGTCTATCCTATCAAATTGACATCAATACAACATCAACCAAGTGATTCTGACTAAAATCAAGTGATATCCAAACATCATCATCAACATATCTGAAACATTAATAACATTTTATCAATCATCAAATTCTCTCATGACCGGGGCATTTTTAAATTGATTTTATCGGGAAGCAAATCAAAATTTCTCAAACTCAACCAAATCATCCAAAATCATTTTGATTCATTTCTCGAGGGGGCATCACACTCGCATCAAAGATTCAAATCAAGGTTTCATATCAAATTTTTTTTCATCATCAGGGGCAACATCCTATCATCAATCAAATCTGCATCAAACATCAATCAAATCCGGGGCATCAAAATTTGAAATCATCATCAGTGGGGCATCTCAATCAGGTTGTTCATTATCAGGGCATCACATCATAGTTTTATCAAATCAGTTGCATCAGTGAATCATTCATCGAGATCATATCAGACATCAAACATCAGACATTCTTTGAACCAATGCACATCACACATCAGCTCAAAGAGGGGCATTTGTATACACCTAAATTTGGTCAAGCAAATCAAAAATTAAATGAAGTGAGCAAATCAAGCAAAATCATGAATTAATTGAATAATCAAAGCCTTTGGATTAATTAAATTAAAAATATCAATTAATTATGCATTTGATATTAATCAAATAATTGTATAGTTAAATCCAAATTAATTCCAACCCATTCAAGCTTGCACATGGCTAAAGAAAAACAAATAAAGCAATTAATTAATTCATTTTATTCCTCATCCATCACATGGGACAAATAAAAATCAACCAATGAGGATTAAGGATTGAGCTCACATGGATCAAACCCAAATTGATTCTCCATCACACATCTTTGAATTGCATCTTGACCACTCATTTTGTCTTTCTATTTGAAACCAATAATTAAATTGTCTCACCATTTGAATCCCTTAACTCAACTCAACCCTAATCATGATAAAATCAACTCTACCCCCTACCCTTGGGAAATCTTTTAAATAGAGACCATTTTGAGAGAAAACCATATAACACACATTAATGAGGTAAGCATCATCACTATAGGCATTTTGATTTGGAGCTCATGGCATTCAATTTGATTCAAATTTGCAAATAGTGATCAATCTTGAAGCATTTTAGGATAATTTGAGCTAAATAGGGTTAAATCACATCAAATAGCTTCAATTTCTCATTACTAGGACTGTCATTAATGGATGCTTGAGCCAAGAGCATACTATTTTCTTTCCTAGATAGAGAGCCATGAGATGCTCATTGTTCCTTTTGATTCAATTAGCTTAATTTTTCATATTTTGAAGTTGAATTCATAGTAACAATACTAATTTCATGAAGGTATGATTTTTATATACACAACAAGAAAATAATTCAAGATCACAAGATAATAATTCAATCTCTCTCCTATAAACTAACATCTCAAGCATCCTAAGGAAGATTTAAAGCATCCAAGGTATCTTTTCAAGATAATCTTATCCATTGTAGCAAGCTTCTCCCTCTCATTAAATGCCAAGAATAGGAGACCTCAATCATGCAAGAAGATCATTTTTCAACTACATGAATATCATTATGAATTGATTCTTTTCCAAGGCAAGAGACATCAAGCATAACAACATCATAGATTTGAGGTGTATTTGCAGATCTAAGAATTTGTAAAAGTCATCCTTGATTATTCTATATAATTCAAGATCCAACAACTACATTCAAGAATACTTAAAGCATCTTCATAGATAACGACACCAAGTTTGTTTGTGAAGGTATAAGTATTACATTTTTTTAGATCTACCCTTTTCTTTGCATTTTCATGCTTTCTATTTATTCATATTTCATTTCAATTTCAAGGTTTATTCATCAATTGAGGTTTGACTGAGGAAAACCTCTCTCCATAAAATATTTTCTCTTTTTTTATGCGCAGGAACAAGTGACACTAGTTTCGTGATCAAATCTAGAAAGTACAGTACCTTGACTACAATCTACAACTAAAATCGTTAGAAGGTGCAAGGAACAAGTCAAACTAGTTGACCTAGTATTTGGAATAGGTTGACCAAGTTAGCATAGTCCCTCCAAAACAACATTAAATTGAATATATAGGCTACTTACTGCTTTTGGTGCTAATACTGCTGGTACAGCACAGGGACTTAGACTCTCACGGATCAATCTTTTCTACAACAACTCATGTACTTGCCTGTTCAACTCCTCACTTTCTGCAGGTGTCATTCTGTGTGCTGCCTTATTCGGCAAACTCGCTCCTGGAATCAAGTCCATCTGATGACTGATCTTCCTGACTGGTGGTAATCCATCAGGCACATTATNNNATACAATATCCTGAAACTCATTCAACAAATCTGCAACTTCTACAGGAACATCTTCTACTTCCTCCTTACCAGCTTTTGGGATTAAAGAAAAACACACATGCTCATGCCTCATACCATCTAGGAACTTTATTCCATCAAAAAAATTTATTCTTGCATTACCACATACCTTTTCTTTTGTGTCATTCAATGGCTTTAGCTTATGTCGCATTCCATCCTTTGTCACAGAATAGGTATTCGCACGACCATCATGTACAGCACATCTGTCAAACTGCCATGGTCTACC